>CM067495.1:21566215-21607024 GCA_034552555.1 Semaprochilodus insignis | reverse complement strand
GTGTAAATGTAGAGGTTAGAGTTTTGTAAATGTAGGGTTTTAGGTTCAGTGTAAATATAGGGGTTAGGGTTTAGTGTAAACTTAGGGGTTAGGGTGTGGTGTAAATGTAGGGGTTGGGGTTAGGTGACTTTCGAATTTGACATTTTTCTTATTGAAACATCCCAAATCAACAATCCTTGTTCCTAACATCTAAATTTCAAGAACTTTCTTTTGATACATTCCATATTTGATTTGGACTTTGGAATTTGGGCATGTTTTTGGTACATTCCCAATCAAAGATCTTTGTTCCTAACCATCTGAAACTTAATTTTTCACAGGTCTTTTTTCTAATATTATACAAAGCCAGTCTGCAAAAAAAGAACACAAGAGATCCACTCCTGAGTCCTGCAGGTCATTGTTACTGAGGTCCAACTCTTTCTGGGACAACATCAGTCTGCAGGCAGACAGCACAACAGATTGTGCAGATTTGTCAATTAAGTTTGTAGTTCCTGCTGACCTGAGAATCTCTAGTTTTGAGTGTGAACTCCTCTGACCAGGACAGAGAAGCTGCACTTCTTTTTCCCTTTTTTTCATTTGAATAGATGACAGCATCCAAAATATAAAATACTAGCCTCCAAATCAGTGGTTCTGACTACCTGACACCAACAACACCATAACACCAACAACACCCTGTATTGCTCCTCGGCACCATAACACTCTTGATCCAAGAGGTACTGCAGAAACTCTCTATGTCTTCTGGAGTCCAGCAACCATCAAAAAGCATGAGCCAGGGCACCAGCGACCTCCATCAGTTGGAGATAGACTTGACAAGGTGTTCAGCGGACCTGGAATTACAGGCTTGAGAAGGGAGACTTGAAAGTAATGTGAAACATGATATTGAGGAGGCATATCTAACTGGTAAGTAACATCATTAACTCTTTTGACAATTCCGAACAGACCAATGTACCTTGACAGACGATTGCGGCATCCCGCCCCAAACCTGAGTTCCCTAGTCGAAAGCCAGACTCCATCACAAGGCTGATGAGAGGGGTCAGTGGTCAGCGAAGGCGAAGGTTCCTCTGGAGACTGGATGCACTGATGTTTCTGTCTCCCAGGGGAAGCAACTTGAGGCAACGTAAGGCAGATGTATGTTCCTGGGCTCAGCGTTAATGTTCCTAGATCCAGGGTGATATGAGATTCCCTGGAACTAGAAATATTAAGGCTTGAGAAGAACAGTGACCATTGACCTTGTCTAGGTTTTAGGCGTTTGGCATCAAAGAGGTATTCCAAATTTTTGTCATCAGTGAAAACAAGAAACAAGCGTTTAGCTGACACTGTAATTCCTCTCAGTCGGGGTGAGCTTGTGAGAGAGCAAAAGCCAGAAATCTCTGATATTTGACTGTTGGGGGAGAGGGCCAAGTAATTACCGGCTTTACCTTATGATCAACCATGATAACACTATTGCTATCAATGGCATAACCTAAAAATGAAATTCGTGTTTCTCTCGCTTGACATGGAGTTGGTTTTCCAAGAGCCTCTTGAATACTTGTCTTACATGATATGTGTGTTTCATGATCAGTGTAACATATAAGAAAGTCAACTATGTAAGCAATTACAAATTTACCGACCATACCTAATAACATTTTGTTTATGAATGTGTGGAACATGGAAGGAACGTTAGATAGTCCGAAAGGCATTACCATTTAATCATAATGCCCAATAGTGGTGATGAAGGCAGTTTTCCACTCACCTCCCTCACAAGTTGTAAGCACTTCTGAGATCTAATGTGCGCTCCACGTAGTTTTCAAGGGCAGCTGGAATGAGAGTCAGGGGGTATGGATATTTCTTGATGGTGTTGTTTAGGGCTCTGTAATCTATGCATGCTGCCCTCCTCCAGACTGCACTGCCCCGGTTCTCTCTACGGACCCGCAGTCTTCTCTTCCTGTCCCGTTACCTGGAAACCAGTTCTGGTAGCAGATCAACTCTCCACTCAACCAGAACCAGAAGCTGAGGGTGCAGGTTTGCCACAGAACCAGCCACACATGTTCAGTGGAGGCTTTCCATGCCACCTACATCACCCAGAGCTGGATCTCCTCAGAGTGAATTGAGACCTTCCTAGGGGATTCCAGGAGTTGGAGTTTGGGAGTGAATCAGTATCTGGGGCATTAATTTATCCTACTTGATCCTAGTTTTTATAAAGGTTTTAACACTAGGGAAGGGGTTAAGCTGAGTATGGCTCACAGTGTGTTCTTTGAGCCATGATTTCAGGCCAACCCGACTGACCCAAAATCTTGAACACAAAAATGATACAAAACAGATTAATGGCTCAGTACTACCTAGTTCACAGTCCTTTCAGCACTTGATTTCTAACATGCATAATGCATTTAGACATAAACCTCTGAGTTAACTTTGAACAAGCTTTATTTGCATGAGGCTTTTTTTCAAAAATGCATGCTTTAAGTTGTGAATCTTGAATCTTAACTGGATCAGGTGTGATGAACTCTGGTGGGGCACACATGTTTATCTGTGCATTAACATGTACAGACGTATGTTCTCTGTGGATGATGAGTAACAAAGCATTATGTGTTCAGGGTCACCCAAACATTACTGTATGTATTTACATCTTGTCCTGCTGATCTGACCTGCGCAGGTATGCAAAATCCTAAGCTATGTATAAATATAGGTTTGCACGCACATTCAAATGAAGCCTGTATCGGACATTGTACACACGACTTGTTGCATGACCCAAGCTGACCTGATCTTACTGGCACTGCTATACTTGAACCCCAAACCCAACCTGAGTCTACTTGCACTGCTCTAACGTTATATCAGGTTGTCTGTATTATATTTGCCAAGGCTATTATGACCAAAAAGATGTGGAACACAAGTTCGCTAGACCAGTGTTGTTCACCTCAGTGACAGTGTGTGTCTGTTAATTGGTGGGCGGGGGCTTCTGATGGAGCACTGACCAAATTTACTTCAAGTAAAGGTTAATAACTTGTGAGACTGAGCTAATAACCCTAGACTGAGCTAAGTGACTAAAGCAGCAATCTATCTTTATCAATATGCCAATAATCAGCGATTGTCTTATTGTTATATGATATTTCACCATTCCAACAAAAAGATTTGCGCAGAAACATGATATTAATATGTTTATGTATTTTTATTGATTTAAATTCTGAGGAATTTACAATTGAAGTTCCTCACAATCACATTATGAAACTCAAATGCTTCCACCGAACAGGCATATGGAAATAAATGATGCCTAAAAATACATACAGTTGAAAATGGATAATATCCAGATAGTCATTTTAAATATGTATTTTCTATTATAAACATTTTGTATCATGAAAATTCTTTTCACTACTATGAGCTCAGTTTTACAAACCTTACAACATTAAAGATGGTGCAGTATAGACAGAAAAAAGAACAGCTAAAGAAAGCTTAAGAGAACTCTGCACATCAAACACACTGGATTATATTCAATATGTATATATAGTTAATGTAGTGAGACCCATATACCTCTATTACATATGCTGGATATCCTGGTTATGGAAAAGGAACCACCACCTGGTTTCAGTCTTCATGTTGGGAAGAAAAAGAAAAACAAGAAAGTAACAGGTTTAGAAATGTACTTCAATCAACATTCCAGTAACACTCACATATAGAGTAACTAACCTTCATAGGTGGTGCAGATGAAGTTGAGTTTCTGGTTCTCANAGATATTGACACCACTCCAAAAAACACTTACACAGAAATCAATCAACCAACCTTTATTTAAACTCGGAGTAGGGTGACCTTCGTTTACGGTTTAGCCGAGTATTGTACAAAAAGGAAAGGACTGAAAACCGTACATATATATTTATAGTTAAAAGTATAGCAAAGAGTTACAACATGACCACACCCTTAATTATCATCACATATAACCAAATGCTGTACCATATCAAACATATATATAAAAAATAATGCCAAAAAAATACACTCATCATCAGAAGAACAGCTGCACCCAGAAGGAGGTGTGGGATTGCAGTGCTGTTGGGAAGGAAGATAAAGGTTACCAGAAACAATAACTGATGATAAATTTAGACTGATATGATCAATATTTATTGAGCTACACATACAGAAGTAGTGTCTCTCAGTATGGCATGGGGCCGTCTTGTTTGCTAACCAACATGCCAGACATCTCGGCATAGAGGTTCGTAATGGTGTCCTGTGATAATCCATCCCGTGCATCTTGAATATTCTCACACAGTTCCTGCAGATGGTGTGGTAGGGGTGGAGGTGGAGTGACACCAGGCCTTCTGGACGTGTGACACGTGACAACAAACCGTTCATCTTGGCACACATGGATTCTTTGGTCGTCTCCACCAAAACACCACAACAAATTGGGACCCATCATTGAAGAAGACCAGCTGCCATTCTGAGTCACTCCATGTCTGGCACGACACCACTGAAGTCTTTGCTTCATGCTCATGCACAGGACAGAGGAAAGGGAAGTGGCCAAAGTGCAAAATCAAATCTCTGGGTAAAGACAAGCAACACTGCATGACAACGAGTGCGAGGTGACCACCCCCCACTGAACACCACTGGCTCTGCTGTGGAAATCTGTCAGTCTTTTACATCACTATGCAGGAATTTTTGTCTTAGTGTCTTATGTTTTAGTTCACATTGGAGGTTTTCCGGCATGATGTACACTGACCGTAACAGAAAGAAGTGAGGCCTGCAGTTCTTTAGCTGTTCATTTGGTTCTTGTGTGAACTACGGGCTGAGTTGCTGATGTGCTCCTGGTGATATTTTGATAGTGCAGCCTTTCCTGAGAAGGTTCACTACTGGTCCAAGTTTTGTCCCTTTGTGGAGAATGGCTGTCCCTGTGGATTCTTCCAAGGTAGAGAGATACTTGCTGTTTGGTCATGCGTTCACATAGACAACCAGCTGCGTTATGAGAGTAACTGTTCACATACTTGCCTATGTGCTACATGAGTTACTGGAGGTTTCCTCTAGAGGGCAGACCAGGCGATTGTCCAGCATTTTCCACTGTGCACGGACCTAACGGTCTCAAATTAGTTTCCATATCAGCTTTTAAAATAGTCCTAATCTCTCGCCAGCTGTTCTGATGAGCATATTTGTCAGTGCAGTGGCGATCACACAGCCTTTCTTCAAAACTTTCCCCTTTTTGGATGCTGCTGAGTGCCTGAACTGGCCCTAATGTTTTTAGTAATCAGTGAAACTTGGTGGGTGGGTTTGACATTGTGAGACATGCAAATGTTTCACACTCGGCCGCGCATGTGGCGTA
Organism: Semaprochilodus insignis; assembly: GCA_034552555.1. Taxonomy (NCBI): domain Eukaryota; kingdom Metazoa; phylum Chordata; class Actinopteri; order Characiformes; family Prochilodontidae; genus Semaprochilodus; species Semaprochilodus insignis. The sequence continues at coordinate 21,601,752 of CM067495.1, read as the reverse complement.
AACAAAGACGGGCCTTATCTCTGTACCCGACTGACCCAACAGCCACGACTGCGGGTTATTCAGCGAGCAGTGATGTTCTCCATAAGTCACCCTGTTAGTGCAGCACCATTGGCAGGTGGCTGCATGACGCAGGACTACATAACTACTTAACACCACGTCACCGTCACCAAAGACTGCAATGGTGTCGTGCCAGACTGTCATGGAGTGACTGAGAATGGCAGCGGGTCATCTTCAGTGACGAGTCCCGCTTTTGTCTTGGAGACGACCAATGAATCTATGTTTGGAGGCACCGTGGTCAGCACCAAGATGAGCGGTTTGTTCTGACACACCACATGTCCAGAAGGCCTGGTGTCACTCCACCTCCACCCCTACTGCACCATCTGCAGGAACTGTGTGAGGATATTCAAGCTGCATGGGATGGATTATCACAGGACACCATTAGGAACCTCTACAGCTCCATGCCGAGACGTCTGGCATGTTGGGTTAGCAAACATCATACTGAGAGACAGACTTCTGTATGTGTAACTCAATAAATATTGATCATATCTGTCTAAATTTATCATCATTTATTGTTCCTGGTAACCTTTATCTTCCTTCCCAACAGCACTGCAATCCCACACCTCCTTCTGGGTGTAGCTGTTCTTTAGATGATGTGTGTACTGATAGCGTATGCTTATGAAAGCTTGATCAAATTTCTAATGCATTCTGAATGTGGTTCAGGACTGAGGCCTGTTCTCACCGAGATAGATGGAAGAAAAAAGATGGAACCCGCACCCCAAACACAGGACTATATTATTAACATTCATGTCAGTAAAGCTTTCTAATCCTCATTATCAGGGTTAGATCTGCTGAAGCTGGATACAGAAGAGGAACCACCACCTGGTCTCAGTCTTCATTGCTGGGATAAGAAAGACAAAAAGAGGGTTTGCAAATTTGTCCACATGGGTTTTCCAGTAAGACCCACACACATCAGAACTTATCTTCATAGGTGGTACAGATGAAGTTGAGTTCCTGGTTCTCAGGCAGGCTGACCCACTGCTGACCTCCTCCAGACTGCACCGCTCCGGCTCTCTCTACAGAGCTGCAGTCTTCTCCTCCTGTCCCGTTACCTGGAGCCCAGTTCTGGTAGCAGATAGACTCTCCACTCACCCAGAACCAGAAGCTGAAGTGGCAGGTGTGACGGAGACCCAGCCACACATGTTCACTGGAGGATTTCTGTGCCACCTTCTTCACCCAGAGCTGGATCTCCTTCGAGTGAACCGAGACCAGATCCACATGATTCACCCTGCAGTATCTCAGAGCTTCTCTCCAGGTCAGGTTCTGCTGGATCAAGATCAGCTTATCTGGAGGTAGAAGGATGACAGAAAAGGTCATATACCAGATATACCAGATATATGTACACTTCGTCAAGTACAAGCATTCTGAGTTATCTGTTGCATTAATCAATGAATTTTGCATTAAGCACATTAATTAGGGTAAGGTATAAATGATCATATATGCTGAATAAGCGTAATAGAACTCACTCTGGTGACAGATGAAGGGGAGCTGTTTACTACAGCTCTCATTATTCCACTGACCCTTCTCAGTTATAAACACTGCAGCACACACGTTACCATGAGCATAATTTTCTGGCCCAAACTTCCAATATCGGAATGAGGAGTTACTCCCATCTGACCACATCCAGGAGTCATTGAACAGACCAATCCAAGTACGATTAACAGTTGTAGACCATTTTGATGAATTCCAGATCTGCTGGTTCTCAGTCTGATTCCTCACTCTGACCAGGTCTGTGTGATGTTCTCTGCAGTAGCTCTGAGCGTCATGCCAGGTTTTCGTCTCGTTAATGAACACATATGTTTCAGTGCTTGTCTTATTTTCTGAAAGATATAAAGACATTATTAATGTAACTTAGGTACTGTTTATACTTTCCTTCTCCCATAACCCACAACAGGACACTAGACAGAGCAACAAGATGAACATGAGTCCCACAATGACATTCAATCAGACATCAGTATGTTCAAGATCTTATGACGTAATAATGCTTTTATTAATATGCACCTGAATGTTCTTACCGTCATAACACACAAAGCTGTGCTTGTTACTACATTTGACATCAAACCAGCGTCCTGTATCGTTAAACATCCCAACACAGAACTCAATCCCCTGTCCTTTAGCATTGTCTGGTTCTCCACTTTTCCAGTTTAGGTAAGTGTCATTCTCGCTGTAGAAACCTCCATCTGCCAGAGACCACAGCCATTTCTTATCGTCCCCTCTCACCAGGCCAATCCAAACAGAGCTGCTAGGTTTGTCTTTCAGAGTAGCGTTCAGGTTCTTCATCTCCTCCATGGTGTTGATGGTGGCCAGATCAGTGTAGGTCTGTCTGCAGTAGTTCTGAGCTTCAGTCCAGTTTTTACTCTCATTAACAAAGACGTACTGATGAGGAACGTATGCAGATACACCACAGACAGCTGTGAGGAACATGAGAAGGAGTCTTATGAAACTATCCCAAACATTAGAAGAGTCATGAAACTGGATTAAGCACACAAGAGCACACACATACAGACCTGAGAAGAAGAAGAAGATGGAAACCCATTTCTGATCCATTTCTGAGAGAAAATAAGAAGCATGTTCAGTACTATTAATATGGAAAGTAGAAATTTTGTAGTTCTGCAATGATCCGCTCACTGAGCTAGAAGCAAAGCCAGGTTTATTAGACAGATCGGCAGTTAGGCTCAACGACAGAAGCAGGCCGAACATAATAAAAAGGGCAAGGACAGTGTCAGAAACCAGAAACACAAGTGAAGGTCAAAACCAATCAAAACAAACCAACCAGCAAACAAGTTGAAAGGGAAAAACCAGAAGCGAAAACCAAAGTACATAACAGAGTCAGAACCAAGTAAGCAAAAGAGAGAATGCTCAGTATGCAACAGAGTGGCAATGCTTTGCGAGGAACTGACTGAGACAAAGGGGTATAGGAGTAAACAGGGGTGTGTGTGGTTAGAACTCAGGAGATTATGATTGGTACAATGGTATGTGACTAGGCTCTAACAGGACATGTGACGCTGACATCACAGGGAGGTGGATTATGGGAAATGGAGCTTGGGAGATCGGAGCTGGAAGGTGAACCCGGAAGCGTGACAAGTTCACTGTAAGGTCATTCTCATTCAATATATACTCACTGACAAAAACAATACTGTACCGAGTTACAATTAACAGTACAGTATCAGAGTGAAAGTTTACTGGGGAAAACTGTACAATTGAAAGTAGTTCTAGTCCCTGTTGGGCTACCTCTAGCCCGGATACAAGATGGATGGAATACGGTTGGGCATGGAGGCATACAGGTTCCGAATGTCATCCTCCAGCACATTTGCCCCCAGATGGGCCTGTAGATCCTGCACTCTCATAGGTTGCCGAAGCTGGCATTCCAGCTGGTCCCATAAATTCTCGATTGGGGATAAATATGGTGACTGGGCAGGTCAAGGAAATGTTGCGATCTGGTGGAGACTATCCTGGGAAACCATTGCCATGTGTAGGCAAAGAAACTATGGAATAGGTGACTGCAAACTACTGTTCATAAAACTGACTCTTGAGGAGTGGCATCATTGGCTTGAGGGTGTCCATCATCCCTTTGTAGTTCTAACCAACCACAAAAATCGCAAGTATTTAAGATCTGAGGTTATCACCCATAAACTATCAAGAGTAATAATCAGCACGATTGGTCCACTAGAGTTCTCATTCTACAAACCTCACACAGAGAAGTGAGGAAGTCCGGGAGGAGACCCACCAGCGGACAGAGTCAGTTCTGTGGTGGTAGAAGCATTAGGCTGACAGGCACAGAGGTCCTGGGGAAAAAGTCTGGTTGTCTCTGGTCCATTGAAAAAGGCCATGCCTTCCCCTCCAGTTGTTGTCAAGGCCTTACCTGTGTTTGCTGTCCATTGGTTACTGGACTCCAGAAGGAGGGGTTGGAGCTGTACAGTACCTGGTCAACTGGGAGGGTAATGGACCAGAGGAGCGCAGTTGGGTTCCCACTGCCAATATATTGGATCCTGTCCTGGTGGAGGAATTCCATTGTAGTTGTCCACCTCACCCCGCCCCAAGATGTCATCCTAAATGTACCACCTTGAGTCCGTGGGAGGGGTCTTTGTTGACCATCCTCTGGAAGTCGGTCCCAGGTCACAGGCTTCTGTCCAGTTCCGCAGGGGCTCCAGGAGTATGTCCCAAGATCCTACTGGTTGTAAGGGGGGGTGGCCCTCATGGCCATTCTTGTCCACCTCTGACCCCTTGGGGGGGGGGGGGGGCGCTGTCACGTCCTTGGGCTCTCCTCCTTATTCCACTGCTCTTCCAATCTCCAGTCCCCAGAATGCTCTGCTCCTTGATGTCACAGTCATAGCCTATGACCAGCTAATTGCATACCACACTCATCCATGGAATTCTAACCACCTACACCTGTACATCGTTACGTCTGTTTGTATTAGTCCTTTGTTTGCCATGTCACTGTGCAAGGCACTGCCAACTCTGGTTCTCTCTGATCTCTGTTCTGTGTGCTTTTTGATTTTGACCTTTTCTTCTGGGTCTTGGATTTTGCGGTTTTTGCCTTATCCCCTTCGTCTTGGTTGCCTGATTGTATTGTCTTTTGGCTTTTATTTTGGACTGTCTTTTGGTTTCAACTTTGGTTACCCCCTCTGGTATCTTAGCTGTGCTTTATGGCCTTTTGCTACTGCCAGCTTGTAGTGGTTTTACTACAGCTGTGACAATAAACCTAACTTGCCTTTTAACTCTGCAGGCAGCTGGTTAGTCCCCCTAGTGTTACAGCACTCTTTATTTTATGTCGTCAAAGAAAGTGACTTATCTCAGTTATTGTTAATACAAGTGTTGTTTCTTTTGGAAAAAGGTATGTCAGCATCATGTTGTGTAAATGATGAAAACAGACTAAGATTTTGTTTTGGTAGCTTTTAAAGACACTTTCAGTTTTGATCTCTTAGAAGACACATATATTTGGGGTCTTTATCTTGACACTGTCTTGCTCTCGTTTTACCCTCAAACCTTCCCCTGGCCTTGTTCCCATTTAGACTTGGTCTTGGGTAGTCATAGACACAGACTTGTCTAGGACTCAGTAAAGGTGATCTACTCTACATTACATCTCCCCAAAACACACACAAACCCCATAACAACTTCCAATAATTCCTACCTGAATCCTGTGTCTTCGTTTTCCACTCTTAGTGCACTTCGGTTCACTGCCCCTCGCTGTATGATCTGTATCTCTCTATCGTCTCTGTATATCTCTACCCATTTCAACCCCTCCCATCTGTATCAAGAACAGTACTGGTAACTGATGTTATCTGAGCCAAACCACAACGCACAGTTCACAGTGGCCTAAAGGTCATATCACACTTTGCATGAATTTCTATTAATACACAGTCAATGACGACATCATTTTTCTGCAGTAATTCGTGGTTAGTTATATACAGTACCGCAATTTTGGGTTTCAGAAGGATTGTTAAGGAGTCCATACACTGTTCCATGTCCAAGAACTAAAAAAATGACCTGACCTTCTGAACACGGAAATCCAGAGAGGTGCCAGCTGCACCAGGTGCACATATTTTGCATGGCTTCATACACACACGTCAGCGAGGACAAAGAGGTTACTATGAGCTCATTTGCAAATACGTTGAGTTGACGCTGAAGACTTGACCAGCTTTAGAATGAGATGCTGTATAATAATGATAATGTTTTTTAAACACTTCAGATACTACATGTTTATAAAACATTATTAATAATACATTAATAAGTAGTTGCACCCAGAAGGAATCATCCAACAGGAATGAAACTTGGTGGGTTGGGTTGACATCAGGAGACTCGGCTGCACATGTGACGTAAGCGAGGATGGGCCTTATCGCTGTATCTGCCTTATTATATAAGGTCGTCCTGTTGCGCATACTGTCCATTCCGACTCGTGCTGTTGTGTTGGAAACATCCTTTACAAGCAAAGCATGCCTCGGAGAGGAGTTTGAAAACAATTATGTGCTGTTGGAAGAGTTGAAGAGGGGCCGCAGCGTAGGGCTCCGGGAAGTGGCATGGTCTTATCAACATTGTGCGTGCCATACCGGTCATGTGGACCATAGCATGCTGATGGTGGCAGTGGATAGAAGAAGGCACACATCAGTGACATGAATGATCTGATGATCTGGGAGACCTGCACAAACCACTGAGATGGGAAAACCAACAAATTGTCAGACATGTGCAGAGTGACCCAACAGCCATGACTGCGGACATTCAGCGAGCAGTGATGCCTCCATGAGTCATCCTGTTAGTGCCAGCACCATTGGCAGACGGCTGCACCACGCAGGACTACATGCACGCAGACCGTTATGATGACTGTCCTTAACACGACGTCAACATCACCAAAGACCGCAATGTTGCCACTGTCATGGAGTGACTCAGAATCATCTTCAGTGACGAGTCCCGCTTTTGTCTTGGTGGAGACGACCAACAAATTTGTGTGTGGAGGCACCATGGTCAGCCACAAGATAAATGGTTTGTTGTCATGCGTCACATGTCCAGAGGGCCTGGTGTCATTTCACGCCCCCCCCCCCACTTCCCTCTGCAACTAATATACATATATATAGATATAGTCAGTCTATATGTGCAGGTACAGAGTGATGGTAACAGTAAGGGTGTGGATTGCCCATGGAGATCAGTGATGATGATATAGGTGAGATGTGTAGTGACAGCCCCATTGACTGATGCACCAGCACTACTGGCTGTTCAGCTGCCTGATGTAACGGGGGAACCGGGTGGTTATAGACTTTTGAACATCCTCCTGCTTGGCAGCTGTGAGAACAGACAGAGGTATGGGTGGGTGGAGTGTGACTGGTGAGTTTGGGAGCTGAACCCCATGGATGTGCTGAGCTGTCTGCACCACCCTCTGCTGAGCTTTCCGCTGTATGGCAGTTCCCATACCAGGTGATGACGAAGCCTGTTAAAATGCTCTCCACAGTACAGGTGTAAAATGTTCTGAGGATGTTCTGACCCTACATGGTTCTTCAGCGGAAAACCTCCCTAGGAAAAGTACATGGATCTTGCAGAAGTGTTCAGTAAATTCAAAACAACCCAACATTCTTCTCACCATTTCTATGATTGTGCATGGAGGAAGCTACTCTTCACAAGGCCAGGGTTTACCTGATCTCTCAAGCAGAGAGTACTGCTATTGAGGAATGCATTCAAGAGGCTCTTCAACAGGATTATTTCCATCCATCCACATCTCCCATATCTGCAGGATTCTCTTTGGTAGGGAAGAAAATGTATTACCCCTATTTATTGCCCTTAGTGCCAGCAGTGCTTGAACAACTCGGAGGAGCTATGATCATATGATAAACTTGATCTATGTAGTGCTTATAATCCCATCTGTATCACAGAAAGAGATGAGTGGAAAACTACTTTCTCTACTAGCAATGGACATTGTAAGTACTTAGTGATGCCTTTCGGTCTCGCTACAGTGCCCTCTGTCTCCCAGTCTTTAATTATTGCTGTGCTTAAAGACATGCTAGGTATAAACGTGATAGCCTACTATTCCCTGACACTGATTCCCACTCTTCTGGTCCATAAAGAACTGTTAGAGAACCAATTGCACGTAAAAGGTGAAAAATGTGAATCTCATTCCTCGGTTACATCACAAGCTCAAAAGGTTTCATCATGGACAATAAGAAGGTAAAAGCCATTACCCATTGGTCAGTCCCTTTCACCATTAAGGAACCTGAGCAATTTTTAGAGTTAGCCAATTTCTACAGACATTTTATTAGAGATTATAGAGGAGATTATAGAGTCCTAGAGCCCTGCACATCTGGGCTCACTCTTAAGGGGTGCTCCTCAGTATCAAGTATGGAATTCACAAGCAGACATGGCTTTTTTTAGTATCTTAAGGCAGCTTTTACATCAGCCTTTATTGACTTCAGTCGGTACTTTGTCTCACATTGAGACAATTAATGTTAAGCCTGTGGGATCAGGCCATGGATGCAGGTCTGGTGGTAGACCTCCATCAACTGCATTCTGAGAAGTCGGCCCGTCATCCCAGAGGACATCCCAGGAACCAGTTGGGTTGTCAGAGGAGAACTTCTTCAGTTCAGCACCTCAACAGCTCCAGTGGTTCCAGATGCATACCAGTCATCGTGGTGTACGGCTATCACAGTGAACGTCGTCACTAGTCCTTTTGGCTACACTGGACAGGCGGGCGGGGTACTGTCATGCCTCCTGTCCAGGACACCACCTCAGTCAGCTCTCTCTCATCTGCTGGCTCCCTTGAATCTCTAAATGAACTTGAGACATTTCCCTTTTGATATTGGGAGATCATCTGACGTTATCACAATCAACCAATATACTTCCCTTTTTTCAGCACTCATCCTCAGAGGAGCTTTGACTTTGCACAACTTTTTTAACATTGCCTGCATCACCCAGATACTACTTAAACATGGGATTTAGTTGTGCTCTTTGTGAAGTATTGCCAACTCCACTGTTGCGTCCTTTGCCCTTCTGTTTTGTTGGCTTGGTCTGTTTGCTCTGTTGAACTTGGACTTTTTTCTAGTTACTTTATTATTGTCCCTTTGATTTTGCTTGCCGTGCTCTCTGGCTTTGACCCTGCCCTGTCTTGACCATGCTCCTTTTGTTAACATCATGTGTTGATGGACAAACAGATTGGACAAAATCAAGGCGAGGTTTATTTAACAGATTAAATAATCGAACACAGCAGCAACAAGAGCAAGGCGGACATTACAGAAGGGCAAGACAGATTCAGAGTCTGTCATAGGGCAAGGACAAAGAGAAAATCAGTAAAACAGAACAACGTCAAAACCAGAGTAGCAAACAAGAGTAATCACAGAGAGAACCGCTCAGTACGCACAGAGTGGCAATACTTCACAATGGGTCAGTGGGAGAGAGGAGTATATATACAAACAGACTAAATTAACAACAAGTGTGGTCAATACTCGGGAGACTCAGATCTAGAAAACGGAACAGGATTGGGAGAAGGCGGACATGTGAAAGTGACATCATCAGGTGGTGGGTTATGGGAAATGGAGTCATACAGGGAGTCATTGGGTGTCTAGGACCCTCGTAATTAACCTTTATACATCTCCTCATTAAATTAATGAGGAGATGTATAACATTATTGTCAATACAAGGCATTTACAGAAGAAGAAAATCAGTTAGCTTTGGTATGGCGTAAGTTAGCAGCCCTCCAATGCCGGAGTAACCAGTCAACATGGGACCCCCGAAAGAGGGACCTTTAGAGAGTTTAGAGCCATAAATCAGAAACACACAGCTAAATATGGCTAATACCTCATACCAGTCACTCTGAGGATTGTAGGAGACCATGTGTCTCTCATTCTCAATGAGGCTGAGAAGATGGCATGATGTACGGCCCATAAACTGAAACACTCCCATGAGAAAAGCGTTAAAAAGCGTGTCATCTTGTTTTTCTGAACCTCATCACAGTATAGAAACAAGACAATGCTGACATTGTTGATGTTTAGGAGGTGCTGATCATTTGTTTTGAAAATCAACCCGGGTCATTTTGCATGTTTGATCATGCAAAGAGCTTTATGTATTACCGGATAACAAAGACATTTACTGGAACCATCACTGCCAAGGGGCTGATGAGGCCAGGACAATGCCGTCATGGAATCTTTCTGGGAAAGCATGTAAATGAGCCGGAGCAGGGAAGTATAAAGAGATGGGACACTGTATATGAACTTTAAGGTTAGTCGAAGAGGAGCAATGGTGTCAAATTCTACTGACCTTTTAAATTGATCTCAACAACTGCAAAATTCTTTCTCAGCCTCTCAGAAATGGACCAGAAATGGATTTCACTCTTCGTCCTTCTCTCAGGTCAGTGTGCCAGTGTACTTATTAGTTATAAGAGATTCAGGAGTGTTTCTGTATTACGTATTTTAGACGTTTGAGGGTTTTGAACATTGCTTTGGTGGTTGACCCTTCTAAGCTACTGGTCTTGTGGTGCATATGTGGTGTCAAACGTGCAAGTCGACACTTGCGGAAGTCACCTTAGTGAGTAGTTTAGCTTGTTTAGTTTAGATTTAGATTGAAAAATGGCTGTGAGGTCAACTGAAAGTTCTAAAGCTTGGTGGAAAAGCTAAAGGCTGAAGGTATATTGTGCAGCCCTCATAAACAAAACCATGTCCATCATTTTCGCGATTATTGGGAGAAGAAATTATCGTATGAATGGGTAACTCTCACGCCTGTGAGGGCACCTTCAGTGCTGAGCACATTTTGGAGCAGTATGTACTGCCTTTTAGATCCCACCCTTTTCAGTGATGCCCATGCCTGTTAGTGATTGCGCAACACTATTGTGAGGTTCAATTTATATTCTTTTTCTTGGTCAAGAGATCTTTTGTCTGCTAAGTAGCCTGGCAGTTTTCAAGATATCGAGACTGTTCCTTTTTGATCCAATCTACGGTTTTCATAAAAATCAATTCCCAATTTTTTCCAATTAAGAATGAATGGGGTGGAAAACTGCACAACCATCTACTGTAACTCTGTTTGACCAACAGACACCATTTTGCATACACACCCCCGAGCATGAATTCAATGTTGGTGTTACCTGCACTCGTCTGTTTGTCATCCCATGTTTTTTTTCTATAGAGTCCCATTCATTTTTGGCCCTACCCAAACTCTATTGTTTCCTTACCCAATAGCTGTTTGTAAGGGTTCGAGCGGTGCCGCCTGCAACCAGCAGAGGGCGGCGGCGCCGTCCTGAGGCAATTACAGCCCGGAACTCCAACCGCCAGCATGCCCCGGGCTGATCACCCAACAAGCTACACCTAAGGCGCTGGCTATATAAGCCCCCACCGAACAGGGTCACTGCTACACCTTTGTAGAGGGGTAGATGGTACGGTATTAGGAAAAGAAAAGAAAAGAAAAGAAAAGAAAAGAAGCGAAGCAAGACCCGTGCTGCAAAAGAAGAGGCAAGCCAGGCGCGTAGAAAAAAAGTAAATAAATAAAGAAGAAAAAAAGCATGAGTTAAACTGAACGGCAGAAAGCTATACAAGGCCAAAAAAAAACAACAAAAAAAAAAAACATTAAGGCTCAGAAAAGAAAAGATTCCCTTTCTGTTAAACCCTTCCCTGATTGTTTTGGTTCTTTTAGAAATACTACCTATCTTTCCTCCCTCTCCTTCACTAAATCCCTTCTGACTCGCCTCATGTGTACCGGTGCTTAGCGCAGCGGTAGCACGTGGGGCCATCACTACTGAGGTTGGGGTTTGGAGTTCGATCCTCGTCTCAGCCCCAAAGCAGGTCACTCCCTGCGTGCATCGTTTCACGTGCATCCACATCCAGGAAATCTGTTTGCTTGCAGTTAAACCTTTACATCGGCACAAACGGGTTCCCGCCCGCCGTGACACCGTTAAACTACATTGTCTCACTGAGGGCGGGTTGAGTTGGTTGGTGGGTGAGGAATTAAACCTAGTTAAAACTGGTATTAACAATTTAGAAAAACTGAGTTAAACCCTTTTCAAACAGGGGGAAACCAGATCTTACCCAGCAACTCAAATGGGTGGTATATTTGTTTAGCCATATATTTAGTAGCTGGGGTACTGTGGCAAGATGGGCAGCACAGCTCGGGTCACAAATGTCACAGTTTGGGGGCCATTCTTTTGGCTTCACATGTTGAAAACGTGGACGTCAGGCCTCCTCAGCAGTTACCCCAATACAGTCTCTAAAACCACACATCAAACAATCCGGCAGTATCCAGAAGGAGGGATTTTAAAAGAAACAGCAGTGGGTAAAATGTGCTGAACCAGTAGCACCTCCTCAGTCCCCACAGTTATTTATAGCCCCATCATCCTCGTGTAACGGGATCTGTAGGAGCCTGAGATTACTACCACCACTAATTTTTGGTCCGGTGTGTCTATGTAAAAGAATAAATGTGAATCACTACATCGAATACAGCGTTCTCATACATATCACAGTCTGGTTGTTTGGCTAAGCATTACTAAGCGCCTTTGATAGATACCCAAATCAAGCAAGAGGTGTGGCATCATTTTCATCTTTATCATTGTTACATGGCACCAAGTTCATGCGATTAACTAAAGACCCAACAGAAAACTACATTTTGGCCTGATTAGCAAACTGTTGTTGTTCATTAAACACATTTGCAGATCATTGCACCAATGTAGGCTGCATGAGGTTGAAGGATCCACTAAAACAGTTGCTAGAAACGGAGCCCTAATTTTTGAGATGTTGGCATTTCTGTTCTCCTGAAATAAAAAGCTACCTAAAAACCCTTCTTGTTCTCATGTTCTTCACAGCTGCCTTTGATCTGTCCACCTGCATTCCCCATCGGTATCACTTCATACAAGTTACGAAGACCTGGATTGAAGCTCAGACCTACTGCAGACAGACCTACACTGATCTGGTCACCATCAACAACGTGGAGGAGATGAAGAAGCTGACTGGAATCGTAACAGACCAATCTGCTATGGTTTGGATCGGCCTAGAGAAAGTGACATGGCAGTGGTCTCTGCGAGATGGAACGGTCTACAGAGAAGGGCAGACATACAGTAACTGGAAGTCTGGGGAACCAAGCAGTAATGAAAATGAGTATTGTGTAAACATTTATAATCAAAGCTGGGGTAGTGATGACTGTGGACATTTCCATCCTTTTGTGTGCTTTGAAGGTAAGAACTCTATTATAAAATAGCATGTATAAATACAGACAATAGCTTTAGTTATTTTTTATTACATCACACTTTCTGACCAAGCATACATATGAAGTGGAATGTACTCGTCTTTTGTTGTTACTCTTACATAAAGGATTCCATAGTGATTTTGAATTTTGTTCCGAATGTGGAAACACTCACTGAGAAACTATACCAGTGCATCCAACAATAAAGACAACAAGGAGCTTCTTTTATGCAGTGATGGGAAACACGGTGGCTTGCAGCAAGCATGCATCACAATTATCTAAATGTGGCAAAGGCTCTGAATGAACCCCTGATTATGTGTTAGTTTAGGATATGGTTAAACAGAGATAGATAGATAGATAGATAGATAGATAGATAGATATCATGTTAATCATGATGCATGCTAATCAAGGTGTAATCACTGTAAATGTACCATCAAAGGTACGATAGTGGTTCACCCCTGGGGGAAAATATGAATTGAAACCTTTACTGTAACCAAATGTTTTAAAACAGTACCATAAAAATTAAAAATAAAAAGCCTGGAGCGTCTGCAATATGGAATATAATAAAAGTGAAAAAGCCAGATAAAAGGACACCACCCCCCCCCCAAAATCCCGTTGGTGTTTCTCCTGTTTCCTTTCATTACAACCTGGAATTAAATTGATTTTTTTGGGCTTTGCTCCAGGCTCCTTCAAGTTAGATGTGTTATGTTGGTGTACAGTATTCTTGCCACACTTTCTTAGTTAGACTGAAGTCTGTGCCTTGACCAGGCCATTCCAAGACACTTCAATGTTTCCTTTCAAACCACTCCAGTGGAGATTTAGCAGTACATTTATGGTCATTGTCTTGCAGGAAGGTAAAGCTCCGTCGAGGTCTCAAATGTCTACTCAGGCTGAAGAATAGCTCTGTATTTACTGGCATCCATTTTTCTGTCAATCAAGACTAGTTTTCCAGTCCCTGACGATGAAAAGCATCCCCATAGCATGATGCTGCCACCACCATGTTATAGCCTTCTTTGACCCGAGAACCTTCTTCCAAGTGTTTGGGGAGTCTGCTGAATGCTGTTTGGTGAACTCCAAACATGTTTTCTTATTCTTCATTAAGATACTTTTCCATCAAGCCCCATGGCTTGAAGTGCTCCTATGGACAGATACCCCCCATGTCTGCTGTCTTTGCAGTTCCTTCAGTGTTATCTTTGGTGTCTTTGCTTTTGGTGGGTGGTCTTCTCTTGTCAGGTTTCATCTTCAGAACAGCGGTATTTATACTGACTGATCATCTGTGCCTTCTGAAGTTAATTGGTCGGATCAGATCTTATTTAGGGTGAATATATAATGCACTTGAAACTTTTTAGTTATTACTGCATTTTTATTGTATTTATTTATTTTAACAAAGTATTTTGTTAGCACACAAATAACACAATCTAAACAAAAAAAATCCATTTTAATTCCAGATATTAATGCAACAACGGAGAAAAACACAAGGTGTCGAATACTTTCACAAGACAGTGTTTCCAACTAAAGGTACTTTAGATGTGAAGTACCTTTACATCGAACAAGGCATACTGGGGTATACTGCCCCTAGTTCTGTCATGAAATTGTCTGACCAAAAACTTTCATATAATCTTTAGTATATCTAGAAAGACACTGTATTACCATGTTACAATTAACATTAATATATCCCCAAAGACTGTCTGCACAATTGATGATGGATGGGTTGCACTCACAGCATCCACAGACTCACAGCCATGAATTGGGTTGTTTAAATTTGTATACCCTCCTTTTTTATCATTGTCTGCTGGTGTATGTGCATAATGATGAAAAATACATTTGGAACATACTAACACATTTTCTGTTACAATCTTTCAGGATATACAGGTACATACGTATTGATCAATGAGCCAAAGAGCTGGTATGATGCTCAGAGCTACTGCAGAGAGAATCACACCGATCTGGCCAGTGTGAGGAACCAGGCTGAGAATGAGGAGATAAAAAATGCAGCCAATGGAAACACTGTCTGGATTGGTCTGTTCAGAAGCTCCTGGAAGTGGTCCGATCGGAGTAACTCCTTATTCCGATACTGGCAGCAAAACCAGCCAGATAATTCTGGAGGAATAGAGAGCTGTACTGAAATATTAAAAAATGAAGGGGGTCGCTGGAATGATGCAAACTGTGAAACAAACATCCCTTTCATCTGTTATGAGAGTAAGTTTAATTTTAAGTGTGCAGTGATTTAGCTGTTAACTCTAATTACCTGCTTAATTTCCCACATTGTTAGTCAAGCAGTGATGTAAATGAACCTAGTTGTACACATGTTGTGGGACATAAAATTCATGTACACATATACAGATATCATCATGTATCATTAATGACCTTCAGGTAAAAACTCTACCTTCATATTGATTAATGACAAGAAGATGTGGAGTGATGCTCGGAACTACTGCAGAGAACACCATACCGACCTGGCCAGTGTGAGGAACCTGACTGAGAACCAGCAGATCTTTAATTTAGTACAAAATCAAGGCAGTGATAAAGTTTGGATTGGCCTGTTTAAAGACTCCTGGGTGTGGTCCGATCAGAGTACCTCCTTGTTCCGATACTGGGCGTCTACACAGCCAAACAATGCCGGCGGAAAAGAGAACTGTACTGCTGTGTCTATGACTGATCAGGGCCAATGGCATGATATGAATGGCAACAAGCCGCTTCCATTCGTCTGCCATGAGAGTGAGTCACATCCCACTTCTATAATTCCTGTTATATTTATTAACTCTGAACTGAATCACCTTTCTTATAGTGCAATTTGTGTCACTGATTATGACTGAAACATACTGTGCCATAAAAGTTCTGGAGGTTCTCCTTCTATCTCCAGATAAGCTGATCTTGATCCAGCAGAACCTGACCTGGAGAGAAGCTCTGACATACTGCATGGAGAAGCATGTGGATCTGGTCTCGGTTCACTCTGAGGAGATCCAGCTCTGGGTGAAGGAGGTGGCACAGAATGCCTCCACTGAACATGTGTGGCTAGGTCTGCGTCACACCTGCACCCTAAGCTTCTGGTACTGGGTGAGCGGAGAGTCTATCTGCTACCAGAACTGGGCTCCAGGTAACGGTACAAGAGAAGAAGACTGCAGGTCTGTAGAGAGAACCGGAGCGGTTCAGTCTGGAGGAAAGCAGAAGTGGGTCAGCCTGCCTGAGAACCAGAAACTCAACTTCATCTGCACCACCTACGAAGGTTAGTTAGTGTGTACGTGTGAGTGTGTGTTTCATCACATCGTTTTTGTGTAGATTAGATTTAAAACATTTCTTTTTTTTGATCTTTTTTGAGGATAAAGTCTCAACACTCAATCATCTCTACCCAACATCAGTGGATCCACATTGCTGTCATGAGGTTGTTTGTATTTCGGTAGAGATCAAGGAGAGTGAACGTGTCTCAGGTTTTGGAGCTAAACCTATTTGGAATTTCAGTAGAGATTTACAGTGGTAATCGAACATCAACTTTTAGTTTTGTTCTCTTTTAAATGGTTGTATCTTGATTTTTTGATATGATATACTTCCTATTTCTGGCACTATGATAATATATGATTATATGATGATAACACGTAATCAACAGTAGTAGAGGTGTTAATGGTAGTAATATTGGTGGTGGAATTTTTATCTTATCATTTTTTGTAATCATTTCCAATTTAAACATCTTCTATTGTATGACATTAAGAAGTCTGGGAGCATTATGGCCTGGACTCTGAAACATGTTAAGAAGAGCTACTCTTAGCTTACCTTTGCCTTATGATCTCCTGAATTATCAGAAAAACGTCAAAAAACATTTCCAAAAAGGTCTCTTGAGCCTTTTGCAAAAGTTAGTGCTAAGGGCCGGCATGGACTCAATGTCCCTGTATGAAATTAAGCTCTCTGTAGCAGGAACTCACCGTAGTCTGTAAATCTGCTAAATATACAGTGAATTATGTTAATTATGTTAATTAATAATACTACAAGCTTCAAATATCTTTCAGAGGGTAAAAATGAAAGTAAAGCACCTTTGAGATTTTGATTTGCATATTTTATGAATAATGTTGTACTTGTTGTACATAGTAGATACGTTATATATAATAGACTTCAATAGGAATTTCTTCTTTCTAAAGAATTTATCCCATTTATGATATATTATCTGCAAATTTACACTCATTCAATACTTTATTTGTGAAGTTTGTTTTCTTTTTATGGTAAAAAACGCTGAAGCTGTTGAAACCTGCATGTAATTATTTTATTCAGTTTAACCTCATACTTATTACTGATGTTTTGAAATCGTTTGTGTTGCATCCATTTTAATTTTTAATTCTGGGTTAAGCAATAAAGCTGGTGAAGTCCTCGGCACTGCAAGTCTCTAACTGTTTTAATTGCATTAAACTGCACTGTTGTCACTCCACCTATACTGCGGTTTAATGCTGCAGTCATCATTACTATAAACAACTGCAGATACCCGTAACATCTGTGCAACTGTATGGAAATATAAAAACCTTGGCACCACACAGACACTGCATCCATCAGTAGGGAGGTACAAACTCCCAGGGCTGAATAAATCTTGGTTCCACAGATTCAACTGAACCCTAAGACAACAACAGAAGAACGGGTGAAGGTGTAGTGGCCTCAGGTACCAAAGCATCTTCATCCTCCAATAACAGAGAGCTCTAGATATACAAGCTTTGAAAGGCTGTTCTACAATGACGATGACCATACTCCAAGACTGGCATAAAAGGTCTGATGTTTAGCAGATGACCACCAGGACAAAGACCTAGTCTTTTTAGGGAATGTTCTTTGGTCAAATGGAACAAAAGCGTAACTGTTTTGCAATAACGATTTGTGCTATGTATGAAGGTGTGTTATGGCAAAATTTAAGGCTTTTAATCTAAAGAACATTACCGTAGCTTAGATGTGTCAGCATGATGCTATGGGGGTTGCTGGAACAGGGATTGGTGCACTTGAGGAAATAGATGGCATTCTCAAAAACAAAACAACACAGCCAGTAAGTTTGGAAAACTCTGTGCCAACTGGGTCTTATTAGACAAAAGATGATCCTAAGCATTCCTCCGAAGATTTCTGGCATCTGGTTAACGGACTGTGGATAAATAACAGTGTTTACAGAACGTCAAAAATGTCTATATATTATGTTGTAGAGATATCTACTAACCAACTAGCGCTGGCCCATCATGTCTTGTAATACCACTTTGTGTCTGAAGAGGCGATGGTGAGTCACTATAGTGATGTTGGAGTTGAATCAGTCCAACATGAGAGGATGAAGAAGTCTGCTGCTGCCCCGACGGCGTATTCTAACCTCTTATCAGTCACGTTGAAGGTGCTGCTCCCGGTTAGATCATTAAGGGCAGGTAGAAAAAAGTAGAAAACACAACCCGCTCTTGGCAAAAAAACATGTTCGGCAGCAAACGACAGAAGTGATATAAATAGAAGCAGAACAAGAGGTAACACTGGTGCTGCTTTCCAGAGGAAAGGGTGGAACCTTAATGATGTTCTTGCAGAGCTTCTTTCATACTGGTAAGGAGTGAAAGGGGAAGAGGAAGGACTGTGCATTTCCTTGTTTCTTATGATAGGAGGGTTGGACACCACAACTTTACGCTGATACCTTGCCCCCAATGGTTTGGAGTCATTGCATTTCCTGACGGAAACACGGAATGTGCTACATTTGGTGGCTGTAGGTTAATGGAAACAATAGGGTTTGGGTGGGGTCGAACAGATGAGTGATGGTCAAACCAACATTGAATTTGGCTTTGGGGGTCTGCCCTTAGATGGTGTATCAGAAATGATGTCTCTCGGTCAAGCAGAAGTACAGTAGATGGGCTTGCACTTTTCTATCCCATTTATTCTTTATGGGGAAAAAAAAATCTGAATTTTTCAGAAACCGTAAGTCGGATCAAAAAGCTGTATACAAGCACATAATTCCTGATCAGACCAAACATTCTGGAGCTGGAACGGTGTGGATATCTCAAAAACTGGACCAAGAAGAAGAAGAATATAAATGTTTTATATTTATATAAAAGAATATAAATATAAAACATATGACCTATTGAAAATCTGATATCGCAAATGAAACCTGAGTTAAATCTGCCTCCCAACTATAATACTATAACAACCTCTTATAAACATAAAGCCCATGCCCTGATCGCCATAACAAGAAATACAGATAGTAACAGAATTGCAATTACAGTCGAGTTTGAATGTCTTTCGGCTTAGTGCATATAAACTTCTAGGCTCACCTGTACCTCATTTTGCTTGCAAGGAAATTCAAACAGTCATGCAAATAACAGCACACATCATCTTCACTGGAACTGTACACAGACATTCACTAGATCAGCCACTGTCCAATCACTGATCAACACAGCAGAGGCGGAGCTGGTATCAAAAGAACTGATATCTAAAGGGGTGAGGTTCTATGCATGCCCAGGAGATGAGCTGAAGGAGAACAGGAACACCTCTCAAGGGGAAAAGAGTGACATACTTTTCTACCTGGATGTTTTTAGGTCAGGAAGTCATCAAGACGTGGAATGTTTTCTTCTGGAAATGGGGGTGAAGTGGATACTGTTGATCTTGATATTCTCAGGTCAGTGTGCACTTTTGTCTCTACCCCCAGCTTGGTTCAGTCCAATACAAAATTCAACAGCAATTAAAAAGTTCAGGTGTCTTATTGGGGACTCATTATGCTCATTTTCAGTGTTGATCATTTTGGTGTTAATAAGTTTGGGGTTCTACTACAACAGATTTACCTGTTTCAGTTTAGCTAAAAACTCATACTCTACATTTGTATTCACCCTCTGTCTGAAATGCTCGGTTAGAGGCTTTTAGCCCCACCTCCCAATGACTCCAGTGTGTTCTGATTGGTCAGCTTGCCCACTCACTTCTGATTAGTCAACCGACTTGTAGGCTGAAGAGAGATGCTTCTACAATGAGCAGCTGTAAACACCACTATGGCTATTCTTACTGTGGTTTCAGTTCTGCTGCATCAGTTGCTGTCACCGTCCAATCCTGAAAACTCATGTAGAACAATTTCTT
The DNA here is from genome assembly GCA_034552555.1 of Semaprochilodus insignis. Lineage (NCBI taxonomy): Eukaryota > Metazoa > Chordata > Actinopteri > Characiformes > Prochilodontidae > Semaprochilodus > Semaprochilodus insignis. The sequence goes on along the minus strand of CM067495.1, from coordinate 21,582,009 downwards.
AGACCTGATCCACCTTCGCAAGCTAGGGGCAGTTGTGGGCTGGAGGTTAGGGAACCAGCCTTGTGACCGGCGGGTTGCCGGTTCGATTCCCTGAACCGACAGTAATGACTGAGGTGCCCTTGAGCAAAGCACCTAACCCCCCAACTGCTCCCCAGGCGCCGTCGATAGGGCTGCCTACTGCTCCGGGCAAGTGTGCTCATGGCCCCCTAGTGTGTGTATTCACTAGTGTGTGTATGTGGGTGTTTCACTTCACGGATGGGTTAAATGCAGAACACAAATGGCACAAAATGGCTCAAAAACTCTCTACTCAGAGAATGATTGGCCTCACCGATTTGATTTGATTTGACTGGAGCAGCACTGCACAAAGCTAAAGTGAACTAGACTGCTTGACATCTGATGATGATCTCTAAAGAGCACTGCTTAAAAACTCTGCAGAATGATTTGCTAGGATTGTCAGTGATGATAAATGATCTTAAGTTTATGGCTGAAGATGTAGTGACTGGACTGAAAACTGGCTTTTCTGTATGTAAATGTGGTGTTTCCTTTTAGGCACAGTTTATTTTCAACCTGTTTGGGGTCCCATGGGCAGCTCTTTGCAAGGGTGCAGAACTCTGAACAATACAGGGGGAATTAGAAACTGAGCTAACCGGTTAGCAGAGGCCTACAGTGGACTGTGGCTGTAACAGCCTGTAGTAATAAAAACACCTCCACACGAACACTGTTCATCATCTAGTGATAGAAACACCCCTCACCATATTTCCACACAGTTTTAGGTAAAAGTGAGTCTCCAGCTGATCAGCACAACCTTTGTAACCCAATAACATTAGTTGGCAAATTAGCCTTGTTAGCCGAGAAATTATAGTCAACATCTCCACACTCGTAGTAGCTAAAATGCACAAATCCACAAATAACAACTTACAGTTTGTTAATGTTAAGTCGAGACTGCCTTGTCCTTCATGAGAAAGAGCCACAAAAATCCAGTATCAAACTCCACACAGCTTTTGAAGTAGTCCTCCATGAAGTGCCAGAACATTGGATTGAAAAGTAGTGGGAGCACTGGGAAGGAGGTGGAGGGAAGGAGGTCACGTTTTTGTGGCATTCTCTGGGTCCACTTATCCATGTTGAGGACACTCTCAACCAATTTGGGTGTATAAATCCATCCTTGCAGGTCACGTACACCCATACATGCCGATTGTCTTCCCTGGGGCGGATGGGATCTCCCAGCAAGAAAAGGTGACGTGTCACACAGCTAGAAATAGAGCATGACCAAGACTTCCAAGTACTACCCTGGGCCCCTAATTCCCCAGACTTGACCCCAATTGAGCATCTGTGGGACCACCTCCATCACCGCGTTCACTTGTGGATCGTCCCCCAACGGATCCTCCAGCTGCTGCGAGATGCATTGCAGTCAGCATGGTTTCAGATACCTGTGACAACCTACCAGGACCTATTAAGCAAAACACCAGTGGACCGCCACCATTGCCATTAGTGGGCCAACAGTGGTCGCCTTTCCTCTTGCTATCCGGGGGAACTCTTCATTAAGCCTTCAATATAAAATGGTTATGGACAGTCTTAATTGTCTCTACCACACGTTTTTTGTCCACAGCGGGTTATAATAAAGGCCTGTTTCACTCCATGAAGTGTGCCCTGGATTTTCACATGTAGTTGATCTAGAATTAGAACTTGTTCCACCACCCAGAACAGTTTTTTTTTCTGTCTTCACAGCTGTCTGTGGTGTATCTGCATACATTCCTCATCGGTACCTCTTTGTGAATGAGAGTAAAACCTGGACTGAAGAGTGTGTCTACATGTCTGAGATCTTTGATCTGAGAACTTAACATTGTTTTCTTTGTGGTTTTGGAGATGGGGACAGGATGAAAACAAGCTGTGGTCAGTGATCTGTCTTCAGTATCAGCGGATAAACATTGCTGTCATGTCTATATTTGGACAGATGAACAAGTAAACCGATGCTAATTCAGTTGCATCTAATGATCTAATAATACATGGAATGTAGTCCTATAAAAACACATTTTATTTACATTATTATCATCATTATCATTATTATTATATTTATTTTTTTTCTTTCATTCGGAGGACTAATGTAATTGTTGTGGCTGTCTTTATTAATGTTGTTGTTTTTACTATTGCTATTATTAGAAGCAGTAGAAGTACTAGTGATGATAACTAGTGATGGTGATAGTAGTAGTGGTAGTACTGGTGGTAATTGTAATAATGGTGGTAATGGCAGTAGCAGTAGAAGGTAATAGCAGTAGTGGTTGTAGAAGTACAAGGTTGTAGTAATGGTAGAAATAGTATTGATAGTAATAGTAGTAGTAGTAGAAGGTAGGAAAAGCGGTAGTAGTGGAAGTTAGTAGCAGTAGTGGCAGTAGAAGTAGAATGTAGTAGCAATAGTAGGAATAGTGTTCCTATAGCAGCAGAAGTGGTAAGAATAATGGTGGTGGTAATTAGTGATGGTAGTGGTCATAGTATTAGCAGTAGAGGTAGTATAGTAGTAGTAATAGCACTAGCAGCAGCTGTGGTGGTAATAGTGGTAGTAATAATGGTAGTGGTAACAGTTATTAGCAGTAGTGGTAGTAAAAGTAGAAAATAGTAATACTTGTAGCAATAGTGGAGATATTAGTAGTAGTAGTAGTAGTGGTAGTAATAGTGGTAGTAGTAGTGGTGTTAGTAGAAGGCAATAGTACTAGTAGTAGTAATAGTGGTAGTAATTGAGGTAGTAATAGTAGTAGTAATAGAGGTAGTAATGGTGGTGGTAGAAGTAGAGATAGTAATAGTGGCAGTAGTATCAGCAGTAGTGGCAGAAGTGGTAGTAATAGAGGTGTTAGTGGAGGTAATGGTAGCAGTAGTGGTGGAATAAGGTGGTTGTGGTAATAGTATAGGTAGTAGTGGTAGTAGTAGTAGCAGCAGCAGCAGTAGTAGTAGAGGTGTTGGTGGTGGTCGTGGTAGTAGTAGAAGAAGAAGAGGTGGGTGGTGGCTTTAATTGTAAAGGTAGTAGTAGTAGTAGTAGCAGCAGCAGCAGTAGTAGTAGTAAAGGTGTTGTTGGTGGTGGTGGTAATAGTAGTAGTAGAAGAGGTGGGTGGGGGTTTGGTGGTGGTGGTAATAGTAAAGGTAGTAGTAGTAGCAGCAGCAGCAGCAGCAGTAGTAGTCGTAGTAGTATAGGTGCTGGTGGTGGAGGTAGTAGTAGTAGTTGTAGTAGTAGTAGAAGAAGAAGAAGAAGAAGATGAAGAAGATGAAGAGGTGGGTGGTGGTAATAGTACGGGTAGTAGTAGTAGTAGTAGTAGTAGTAGAAGTAGTGGCGGTGGTATTAGTAGTACCAGTTTCTCAGAATGGATCGCTGGCATCTTCCTCTTAGCTGTCCAGTGCATCTTAAGAATCTGCTCACGCAATGTCGGCAGCTAAATTTTGAGGAATATGATTAATGCTCAACATTTATGACTGTCCAGCACCAGTGATGATTGATAGGACTTAGGGACGTAGTTATTGTTGTTCTTTGAATAGAATTTCTAGCAGAGTCTGTTTCAACACAGTGTATTGTTTTAACTGTAGATCAGTTTTATTCTCATTAAATCCAGTTTTTAAACATATTTCTGAAAACGTCTAATGTCTTTATTTTTTGGTGCACTTTATCAGGACATTGCTAATCTTTGTTCCAGTAAGCACATGAACAATCACTTCACTGGCATATGCATGCTCAAAAGGCAAACTTAACTGCCCCAGAAATACATGACTGTTCAAAAGGAAATACAGAGACTGTTTATGAAATTAACCTCAATTTTAGTTTGGAATTAAAAGTAGTTTGGTTAGATTATTTTAAGCTTTGAATCTGAAGGAAGTGTTCTCTACAGAGACCAAGTTTGTTGTTCCAAGACAAGAACTTTCATAATTTCATTAAAATTCATAATCAGATGTCAGTCCTGGTTGAAATGAATGCCAGATCTCTGAAGATATCAGCTTTCCCCACATTTTGTTTCTAATGCATTTTACATAAAACCCCTAAAATGTTTTTCCAAGTAGTCTCTAGGCCAAACACTGGCTATAGGGGAAAGTCAGTGGAGATTTTTGGAAATGAATAGGAAACCATGTTTTTTCTTTATTTTTATTATTCTTTAGATGAATTGTAGATTAATATGGAAGACATCAAAACTATAAAGGAACATATACGGAATTATGTAGTAACAAACCAGAATGTGTTTCATACTTTAGATCCTTCTAAGTAGCCGCCTTTGACTTTGAGGGCAGGTTAGCACACTCTTGGCATTCTCTCAGTCAGCTTCATGAAGTAGTCACCTGGAATAGCTCTAAATTAACCGTTTCACCAGAAAAGCTCTGGTCTGTCCAAAATTGACTAGAGCTTAAAAACAACATTAACTGCACCCAGAAGGAGGTGTGGGATTGCAGTGCTATTTGGAAGGAAGATAAAGGTTACCAGGAACAATAAATGATAAATTTAGACTGATATGGGCAATATTTATTGAGCAACACATACAGAAGCCATGTCTCTCATTATGGCGTTTGCTAACACAACATGCCAGACATCTCGGCATGGAGTTGTAGAGGTACCTAATGGTGTCCTTTGATAATCCATCCCATGCAGCTTGAATATTCTCACACAGATGGTGCAGATGGTGCGCTAGGGGTGGAGGTGGAGTGACACCAGGCCTTCTGGACATGTGACACGTGACAACAAACTGTTCATCTTGGTGCTGACCATGGTGCCTCCACACACGGATTCGTTGGTCTCCACCAAGACAAAAGAGGGACTCGTCACTGAAGATGACCCGCTGCCGTTCTGAGACACTCCATGACAGTCTGGCACGACACCATTGCGGTCTTTGGTGATGTTGAAGTGGTGTTAAGGACAGTCGTCATAACGGTTTGCGTGCATGTAGTCCTGCGTTGTGCAGTCGTCTGCCAATGGTGCTGCACTAACAGGATGACTCGTGGAGGGCATTGCTGCTTTTGCTGAGGTTTAGGAGGTTTCACATATATAGATGTTACTCACCTCCAGTTGTTTGCAGCCATAATGGGGTCCAGGCACCTCAGTGGAGACCTATGCCACCGTCATATTACTATATCAGTTTAGGTATATTTCATAAAATGGGCTGACAACGGTAAATCTCTTTCTAAGAACACACCCAGTGCGTTGATGTAGATACTGACCAGTGTTCGTGATAAGCTTCTGACGACCTGTGTCAAGGATAAAGATCAAGGAAATAAAGAGGTCAGGGAAAGGAACAGATGTCCCCATTGCATTGGCTGCATTCTAGTTAAAGTCACAGACATTGACCCATATCACATGCTAAACAAGTGGAAGCTCCTATAATTAGTCTTGCTTGTTAGTCTTGTAATATGTCAAGCAGACTAACTAGTTCTAGTAGACTCATTTCCGGGGATGTCTTTCAAGTCCATGGATCAGTGTGGGATACCAAACACCAACATGTCGTGCAGACACATGCAAATCGTCCTGTACTTCCTCTACACTGGCGTGCATGTATACAACAGCAAAGCTGTACTTCATTCAAATGTGTTCCTGAACACTGTGTTTATAGGTATGTTGACCTATAAAAGTAGGTCAGAATAACCCTAAATATATATCAGCTTTCAATCAATGCCAGCCGTTACTGGTACCTGCTTAATCCGAGTTAACATGCACCTGTAATATTGCTCTGACTGCAATGTACCTTAAACATACCATCCTGGGTTCAGTTCTAATACACTGTAAATGCAAACCCAAGACTAGCTTTAACCGTTTAAATGAACCGTTTCACCAGAAAAGCACCCCCACACCATCACACCTCCTCCACCATGCTTCGCGACGGGAAGCCCACATGTAGATACACACCATACGCTCACCCTTTCTGTGCCTCACAAAGACATGGAAACAAAAATCTCAAATTTGCACCCATCAGACCAAAGTACAGATTTCCATTGGTCTACTGTCCAGTAGTGGCTTCTTTGCAGCAATTCGACCATAAAGGCCTCATTCATGCAGATAATGAAATTCATTCATGCAGATAATGAAATTACAAGACTAACAAGCTTCTATAATTAGTCTTGCTTGTTAGTCTTGTAATATGTCAAGCAGACTAACTAGTTCTAGTAGACTAATCTCAGGGGATGTCTTCCAAATCCATGGATCAGTGTGGAATACCAAAAACCAACATGTCGTGCAGACACATGCAAATCGTCTTGTACTTCCCCTACGCTGGCGTGCATGTGTACAACAGCAAAGCTGTACTTCATTCAAATGTGTTCCTGAACACTGTATTTATGGGTATGTTGACCTATAAAAGTAGGTCAGAATAAGCCTAAATGCATATCGGCTTTCAAGCAATCCTGGGTTCGGTTCTAATAGACTGTAAATGCAAAGCCAAGACCTCTTTAAAATAATACTATAAACTGCAGACATATACAGGACATTAAACGTGATATCACAGGAAACAAAGTTCATCCACCTCTAAACATGGAGGATAAGGGCTCACAGGTGGTGAAAACTCATCTCTACTTCCTGTGGTCTTGGCTACAGAAGCCTTTAACATAAAGTTATTGGCTTTTAAGTAGGATACTTGTTTGTGGTCCATAGTGTCCCATATCCCGGGAGCCTTGCCAATGGGTTGGACACTGATGACGTCTATGGCTGCGAGTTGGACAATGAGAAGCTGTTCTCTATGAAAGCGGGAGAACCAGTTTGGCCAGTGTTGAGAGAGTTTACGGACAGTGGTGCTGAACTAATTTGAATAGTGTGCAGGTAATGATGTATGTGAAGTTTGGCTTAACTGATCATTGAACATCCAAACACAGCTGAACCACCCTAGGCAATGTTGTGGGGGGTTGACATAAGCAAGGACAGGCCTTATCACTGTACCTGACTGACTATATCAGGTCGTCCTGTTGCACATACTTTCAGTTCTGACTCATACTGTTGTGATGGTGGCAACCTTTGCAAGCGAAGTATGACTCAGAAGAGTTGGAAAGCAATCTAAGCAGTTGGAAGAGTTGGACAGGGGTTGCATTGTAGGCCACTGGAAAGCTGGACGGTCTTATCGAAGTATTGCGCGCCACACCGTTTATGTGGATGCTACCATAGCACGCCGTTATCAGCAGTGGATAGAAGGCGGCACTCACCAACGACATGAAGGATCTGAGAGACCTACACGAGCCACGGAGAGGGAGAAGCAACAGATTGTCTGACATGCGTGGAGTGACCCAACAGCCACAATTGTGGACATTCAGCAAGTAGTAGTGCCCTCCTAGGTTCCCAAAAGACACTGGCGGGAGTCTGAAGTTGCTGAGGGGTTTTGCCTAATGCGACCATTGGTGTGCTCGGTGGGGCTCTTTGTGCAGCCGGGTTTATTGGCAAAGCTTGACCGGCAGACATAAACAAACAATGAGACAATAATGCTCAGGCTAGTCTAGCAGTCTCTGCTCCCAGGCCAGTCATCAGCATTGAAACAAAAGCACCAGCTAACTTCTTCTCCTCAGCGCCTCCTTCAAACTCAGCAACTAACTACAAATAGAATGCCAGTATATCTTGCGCCACAATGCAGAAGAATGATGACCTCCAGGGCTTGGAATGACTTAAACTTGATAAAAATATTGTTTTGTTAGACATATTTCAGACCCTTCAGGAAAAAAAAGCTGTCAGCTGTTATGTAAGATACATTATATTGCCAAAAGACCACCGAATTCAGGTATTCCAATCACTTCCATGGCCACAGGTGTATAAAACTAAGCACCTAGACATGCAGACTGCTTCTACAGACATTAGTCAGAGAATGGGTCGTTCTCAGGAGCTCAGTGAATTCCAGCGTGGTACGGTGATAGGATGCCACCTGTGCTACAAGACCAGTCATAAAATTTTCTCCCTACTAAATATTCCACAGTCGACTGTCAGTGGGATTATAACAAAGTAGAAGCGATTGGGAACGAAAGCAACTCAGCCTCGAAGTGGTAGACCACATGCAATAACAGAGCGGGGTCAACGGATGCTGAGGGACATAGTGCGCAGAGGTCGCCAACTTCCTGCAGAGTTAATCACTACAGACCTCCAAACTTCATGTGGCCTTCAGATCAGCTCAAGAACAGTGTGTAGAGAGCTTCATGGAATGGATTTCCATGGCCGAGCAGCTGCATCCAAGCACTACGCAAAGCATGGAATCCAGCGCCATCACTGGACTCTAGAGCAGTGGAGACATGTTCTCTGGAGTGACCAATCACGTTTCTCCGTCTGGCAATCCGATGGACGAGTCTGGGTTTGGCGGTTGCCAGGAGAACGGTACTGCACTGACTGCATTGTGCCAAGTGTAAAGTTTGGTGGAGGGGTGGGGGATTATGGTGTGGGGTTGTCGTTCAGGAGTTGGGAGTTTGTGGGAACAGTTTGGGGACGGCCGCTTCCTGTTCCAACATGACTTCACACCAGTGCACAAAGCAAGGTCCATAAAGACATGGATGAGTGAGTTTGGTGTGGAAGGATTTGATTGGCCTGCTCAGAGTCCTGACCTCAACCCGATAGAACACCTTTGGGATGAATTAGAGCGGAGACTGCCAGCCAGGCCTTCTCGTCCAACATCAGTGTCTGACCTCACAAATGTGCTTCTGGAAGAATGGTCAGAAATTCCCAAAAACTCATTCCTGAACCTTGTGGAAAGCCTTCCCAGAAGAGTTGAAGCTGTTCTAGCTGTAACGGGGGCCGACATCATCATATTAAACCCTATGCATTAAGAATGGGATGTCACTCAAGTTCATATATGCGTGCGAAGGCAGACGAGCCAATACTTTTGGCAATATAGTGTACTTGTTTATTAGGTATTGCTGAGTGGTCCATGGTGTCCCATGTCCTGCTAGATATGCCACAGGTTTGGAGATGAGTTAGATCTATGGTCTTTGGACAGTGTTGGACAATGAGAAGCTGTTCTCTATGAAAGTGGGAGAACCAGTTTAGCCACAGCGTTTACTGACAGTGTTGCTGAACTAATTTGAATAATGTGCTGGTAATGCTGGTGAAGACTTTATTTATGAACATCCCAGCACAGCTGTACCACCTGAGGCAATGTGGGCTAAGAGCCTACACCAAGACGGTAATGGCAGGCTGGTCATTTCTAGAGTCCTGTGCTTTACGGTCCTGCTTTACAACATGTTTGTGAGTTTGTGTGAATGTGTACATCTGTATGTCCGCGCTGTGATGGACCGGTGGACTGTCCAAGGTGTTTCCTACCTTCCACCAAACCCCCTACCCCCAAGCCCATCCCCCAAAACCACAAACACAGCTGCTTGTTAAGCAACACAGTTAGGTAGGAATAGCTCAAGCTTGGCTTGTCCAGTGCAGCAGCGAAAGGCAAGTCAGTAAGGTCATTACTGAGCCAAGACAACATGCATCCCAACACAGTGGGGTTAAAAAAAATAGATTTGAAGCTTTGGTCAAAACATTCAGTTCAGTGATAAATTCAAAAGGGTTCCCGAACTTTCAAGCACCACTCTCTGATGGTAATGAGCGTCATACTGCACATTTGAATGAACCTCATGCAAAGTGTTGTGTACTTCCTCTTCGCTGGAACTGTCTCCGGCCAAAGGCTGCTGTAAACAAACGACCGAAATATGGCCCAGAGGGTACCTCCCTCCCTAGGTACGCGTAACAGAGGAGGAGCAGTATGAGGAGAGAGATATAAGGACGTACAATACTGCGTATGAACATATCGTGAGGAGAAGAACCTAAACACACATCACAAGGGGGAACACTTGGGTTCACTTTTACTTCCAAACACAGCAGAAGAAGAAAGAAGGTTTTCCAGAAGGACTGCTGAGGCATTGTGGGTATGATTGGTTTGATTGTTCATTTTACTATGATATGTACTACATGCCAGTGCAGTGATGATATGAAGTCATATTAACTCTTAAAACTGTATTTAAACAGGCTGTGAAGTAGAGTTTCTCTCAGAAATGGATCTGAAATGGATTTCAGTCATCTGGCTGTTCTCAGGTCAGTGTATACTTTGTCCCTACTAGGAGTTCCATTCAGTTCAGTACTAAACTAGATAAATAACAGGTTCAGGATGTGTGTAACGTCTTGTCTTCCTAATTCCCTGAGCTTTTATCTCTGGGTTTGTGTGTTATTGTGTGTTCAGGCACAATCATCATGCATGGGAGTTTGCATATGAGTGTTTTGAGACAATATTTCTGTTCTGCCTAATAAAATGACCTAATATTGTCCCTGTTTCATGTGTTCCTCACAGCCGTCTGTGGTCTATATGCATACAGTCCTTATCGGTATGTCTTTGTGAATGAGAATAAAACCTGGACTGAAGCTCAGAACTACTGCAGACACAACTACACTGATCTGGCCACCATCAACAACAGGGAGGAGATGGAGGAGCTGACTGATTTTATTAATCGCACATCTAAAAATTACACAAGCATTTGGCTGCAGAGCAAGGGCATTCAAGAGTGGCAGTGTTCAGAAAGTACAACATATAGAGAGCAAGTCTTGTATACTAACTGGGAGAAAAAAGAACCAAACATCAATGAAAAGAAGCTTTGTGTTCGGATGGATAAAGACGGAAAATGGGAAGATGAGACTTGTAGTGATCCTTTTAATTTTGTGTGTTATGAAGGTAAGTTATAAAGAATGTACATTTTTGACAGACACTGTTGGTTTACCAGAGGCCATATTGTGAGGCCATAGTATAAAAGACAGAGCTTATTTACATGGAGGCTCGTCTCGCTGTAAATCAGCCAAACAGAGCAGAGCTCATCTAATTATTCATGAGCTCACCCAAAAACGGAAAACATCTAATTTCATTCTAGGGCCAAATCTTTGGGTGTAAATGGGCATGTAAAATGCCACCTAGCTAGTGTTAGGAGCTCATTCTCAAATTCTCTTGAAGCGTTTTTTTGTTTGTTTGTTTGGTTTTTTTTAACTTCAACTATTGAATATGAATTTACAGCAAAATATTACCCCATTTTTCTACACATCTAAATTATTGCTGAACTGGTGCAACATGATGATGCATGGCTCACTTTAAGTCAAGTCAAGTTTAATTATATATGAGCCTTTTACAACAGATGTTGTCACAAACGTACCTTATGTGCACAACACTCACCCAAAACTCGGCTGTGTTTTTTTTTTTAACAGTCATAAGAAGGTATCAGTGTTGGCTAAGTAGTTTAGGATTCTTAACTTGTTAAATGAAATATTATTCACTTTCAAACAAATTCACTTTCCTTTAAGGTGCCATTTAGAATCTGATGGTGCAAACTTCAAAGCTTTAAAAAAAGTTTTAGCTTGGAAAATTGGTGATTAATAATGAATCATATACAGATTAATGAAATATTGGCATAGGATATATATATATATATATATATATATATATATATATATATATATATATTTTGTATAATGACACACAGGTTTACCAACCAATATGTGCACAATGCAAACGTGCAGCTTGTAATAAGCTGTAAATGTCTTTCAGGAAGAAACTCTTCATACGTATTGATTGAGGTGCCAGAGAGCTGGTATGAAGCTCAGAGCTACTGCAGAGAACATCACACAGACCTGGCCAGTGTGATGAACCAGAATGAGAATAGCAAGATAAAGAGCATCATTTCCAAAGAAAAACATGTTTGGATCGGCCTGTTTAGCGATTCCTGGCAGTGGTCAGATCGGAGTAACTACACTTTACAATACTGGGGAGGAAATCAGCCAAATAATAATGATGAAAAACAGAAGTGTATGGCAGTATGTGTGAACAAACAGGGTTACTGGGAAGCTAAGAAGTGCAATGACCAAACTTTCCCATTCATCTGCTATGAGAGTAAGTTATATTTTATAACGTGTGCCGTATTTAATAACTGATATGTTGCTCTTTTCATTTGATTTCATTTGAGCTGTGAAATACATTTGCATCAATTATGCTGTTGGAAAACATCCAATACAGAAAGCTTAGGCACTAAGGGAAATGACATGTACATATCTGCCATTGACAAAACTGCTAAAATGATTGAATCTGTAAGTAAGGACTGACTGTAAAAGTATGGCATGAGTTGAATGGGTGGCCAATTTATCAGGTTAGCAATTAAAAACTTGCATGTGCATAAAAACAGGTGCACACCGGTTTCTCCGGTTCAAAGCGTAATTTGTAAGTTTGCAAGAATGTTTTTTTTTAAGATTGTTCAAAATAATGGCAATGAAAAAAAAGAGTTAATTCTCATTGAGGAAGTATGTGATCATTACATTGTTCAACAGTAGCCAAGTAGTGCTGGGTAGACTAACCAGATGCTCGTTGATGTAACAGTTAAAATGGGTTTAAGGAGTAGGAGCAAGTGAGTAGCTGCAGGGTCAGTCAAAAACCAATAAGCTAAACAACCAGGGAAGCAAGATCAGAGAAATAACCAAGTGAGTAAACCAAGAGACAAAGCAGGGGTAATACAACAGATATACACACACAGGAAGACTGCTCCGTACACAGCAGGAAACATGTGGCCTTACTAATTAGAAACAGTTGAATGACATCAGTACTGTTCCTGATTGGGGCATTGTGAGCATGTAACGTTGACATCACGGAAAGATGAATCATGGGGATTGTAGTAAGTTGCGATGGAGACAGGAGGAGAACCTGGAAGTGCTGAGAAAATAAGATATTTCCATATTTACATAAAATACATCATACTATCTGATTATTTTGATCTTCAGTTTTGAAACAAGATCATTTTCGGCAGGCACGATGATCTGAACTTGAGGTGCTAAGTACATTTGGAAGTCATGTGGAATTGTGAAAGTCATTTGGGAATGTCAAGCTTTTTAAATCAGAGTTTTATCATAATAATCTCACCTACTTTGAATTAATTCATGGGTGCTGAATTTTGTTTTGCAGCCAGATACAAATGCCATGCAATCGTATGTATTGAATTGTAAAGAAATTATTTTATATACAGCGATAGACATGTTGAATATTAACTTTGTAAACACCTACTGTATAATATGTTGTAAATTAATTTCAGGAAAAAATTCTACATATATATTGATCGAAAACAAACAGAGCTGGCGTGATGCTCAGAAGTACTGCAGAGAATGTTACACAGACCTGGCAAGTGTGAGAAACCAGACTGAGAACGAGCAGATCCCTAAACCAGCTGATAAATCCTGTGCTTGGATTGGCCTGTTTAAAGACTGGAAGTGGTCAGATCAGGGTAACTCGTCATGCCAGAATCAGACGTCTGCCCTGCCAGATAAAGTTGATGGAAAACAGAACTGTACTGCGCTGTCTGTGACTGACCAGGCTCAGATGAAGGTTGTGAACTGTGATGCAAAGTTGCTATCCATCTGCTGCCAGGGTGAGTTGCCGTTTACTTTCTTCTATAATGTGTTTAGTGGTAGGGGCAAACCCGAGTATTCAGTTATTCATCCGTGGTGTAGGTATCTGTTTTCAATTTTGGGATTCGGATATTCAGACTTCCCCCTTATTTCTTCAGTTAAGGCGATCTGCAAAATACACTCCGCAGCAGTTCAGGTTGGTGGCGGTAAGAGAAAGACACAATAACAATAATAATCGCAGAACCTGTAAACCTTTTCAAACTCGCTTGTTTGTGTATTCAGCTCCACTGTGGGTTAAAAAGGTTTCAGTTCTTTCATTTGAATCCACTTGATAACACGTCCAGCTCCAAACCTCTACTGACCGGCTGAGGTTGGTCTGTCCAACATGCTGCAGTTGTCGTTTAAATCGAGTCCAGAAAACTACTCTGTTAACATTCCAGCTCTTTCTCTGAGCTGAGAAGAGGAAACGGCTGCAGCTGATAAGCTGAGCTCCATTTTTTGCACCATTGAAGAAACACACAGTTTGGGGCCGGTGGGCTCTAAAGTTAGATAGCTATAGCTAGCACACCTAGCTAACGTTAGCTCCACTGGCAAACTCCAAACTGCCCCTTTGTTGAGACCCTTGATTACACTGTGGGTTTTCAAGGGTGTTTCTTGCCAGGAACCCACATCTTCATGTTCTGGTTGTTATCTCTTTTATGTGCTGTCCAGCTAAAGTGACTATAGCTAGCTAAGCTAAGCTAGCTTTAGCTTGGCCCTTTTCTGACTGACAATCCTGACAACTAAAACATGAAGATGTGCCTTTATAGCAAGGAATACCCTGAAACCCCCAGACTGTAGCGAGTTTCTGCAAAGGGCAAGTTTGGCTTTGCCAGTAGGTGCTAATGTTAGCTAGCTAGTCAAGCCAAAGACACCAGAGCACCAAACTTTGTCTTAATACGTGGATTTATCTTAAATAATGTCCCTCCAACCAAGCTTAGAATATACCGAATCGATAGAGCCTATGAAATGGTATTCAGGTCAGCCCTACTAATGTTAGGTTCAATTATCTTCTTTATTTACAGTGTATATGCATTTAGAGTAAAGTCAACCATTAAGCATAAAAAAAGTTGGATTGCCATTGTTAAATTATTATTATTATTATTATTATTATTATTATTATTATTATTATTTTGAATTTTTTTTTGTCATTAAATTATTGCATTATACCAGAATAACTTTAGCCCAACCAAAACCCTCAAGTTACAACAATCTGATGGGCCTCTACTAATGTCTCAGTTTGACCATTAGTTGAGTAGCCCTATAAAGTTCCACTCTCCTTCCCATTACTTCATGAAGTCTTCGGTGCGCAGCCTTAGTTTTCCACTAATCCTTTTCCTTCTATCTCCAGATAAGCTGATCTTGATCCAGCAGAATCTGACCTGGCCTCAAGCTCTGAGATACTGCAGGGAGAAGCATGTGGATCTGGTCTCGGTTCACTCTGAGGAGATCCAGTGGGATGTGACAGATGTGGCTGACAATGCCTCTACTGAGCATGTGTGGCTGGGTCTGCGTCATGTTTGTTTAGTGGGGTCCTGGTTCTGGGTGAACGGACAACCTGTCTGCAGCTATGAAGACTGGGCTCCCGGTAACGAGACAGGAGGAGAAGACTGCTCCATGAAGATGAGTGGAGCGGTGCAGTCTGGAGGGGAGCAGCAGTGGGTCAGTCTGTCTGAGAACCACAAACTCAACTTCATCTGCACCACCTATGAGGGTTAGTTGGTCTGACTCAGAATAGCAGGTTATGGGATCTACTGCTTCTTTATGGATGCATTTCAAAGCTTTCACTTTGTTGTGTTTTCAAAGGTGAAGGCTGAAAACAAGCTGTGCCTCCATCATCAGCGGATTAAGGTTTTTATCATACCAATATTCTTGTTTTACAACCAGATAGATTATTAAAAAGATGTTGTTTTATTCACATGTTTATTGTACAGTAGTTGATTGATCTTCATGAACTTCTGTAAACCCTTGTGGAGCTTAAAAGCCATTGTTATGATCCTTGCCATCCACTGGGGGGCAAATACATATTCTAACATCCATAGATTCTGAAGAGGTTATTAACGAGGTCCAGTTCTTTATCTGTGGGGTTCTTCATGAAGAGGTTCTTAATGAGGTCCAGTTCTTTATCTGTGAGGTTCTTCATGTAGAGGTTCTTAATGAGGTCCAGTTCTTTATCTGTGGGGTTCTTCATGAAGAGGTTCTTAATGAGGTCCAGTTCTTTATCTGTGAGGCTCTTCATGAAGAGGTTCTTTATGAGGTCCATTTCTTTATCTGTGAGGTTCTTAATTAAGAGGTTTCGTAATGAGGTCCAGTTCTTTATCTGTGAGGCTCTTCATGAAGAGGTTCTTTATGAGGTCCATTTCTTTATCTGTGAGGTTCTTAATTAAGAGGTTTCGTAATGAGGTCCAGTTCTTTATCTGTGAGG
>CM067495.1:21507988-21552800 GCA_034552555.1 Semaprochilodus insignis | reverse complement strand
CATTCTGAGTCACTCCATTACGGTCTGGCACGACACCATTGCAGTCTTTGGTGGCGTAGACGTGGTGTTAAGGACAGTCATGGTAACGGTCTGTGTGCATGTAGTCCTGCGTCATGCGGCTGTCTACCAATGGTGCTGGCACTAACAGGATGACTCATGGAGGGCAACACTGCTCGCTGAATGTCCGCAATCGTGGGTGTTGGGATCCTTGCTTATGTCACATGTCCAGCCGAGTGTGAAACCTGAATTATTAGCATGTCTTACAATGTCAAACCTACCCACCAAGTTTCATTACTGTCAGTTGATTCCTTCTGACAACTTGACTACACTTGTGGTCATCCAGTGCGATGAGTGTCCATATTCTAAAACGTCTGGGTAGGTGGTTTCCACAAGAGCCTTTTCTCAGTTCCTTGTGGCCCGTGACTGCTTCTGAAAGGACAACAGATCAGATAGCCTTAAAGTCAGCTGAAGAGATAACGCTTGGTAGGCCGCCAGACCCTGCCACTTGACATTGAAGTCTTCTTCTCTTTCTGCATCATTAGCAGGAAACGAGCACATGCCTAATCTGCTATCATATTCTAATCACTGAAGTTCACAGAGTGCCTCTCCGGCCAACCGTAGACCCTTTCTAAAGGAGCTGATGATGCACCTCTGATGGATGCCAAATTAACTGTACCATCCATGTAGTTAGCACTGTTTTACTGTGTTTTGGTTATTAGCAATTTGGTTGTGGCTTTTAGAGAGTCTCTGCATTATAGTGCATATATATTCACAACCTGTATCATATTTACAATTTATGGAAACAAACTCTTGAAAGCTGTTGACTTTAATGTTACCAGTATGTCCAGATGACATCAGCTGAATAAACTTGGGTTATGCACCAACCATATACAGTATGGTTCTGAATAGATCAAATAGCTTGATTGCACAAATGTTAGCTTAAAAAAACATAGACATAAAAAATACAGAATCTTGCTGGGGAGGTTACTGAATACCTTTCAGGATCAAACCATGTTAAACGGTTAACTTGACTTGGATTAGTCAGTTCCAATTTACAGTGGATAATAATTTATTTTCCGCCTCTAAATGATTTCAGTTTGCTTTTCAGTGGGATTGTATAGGTTATGGGTCACATTGAAGGTGGAAATAAATCTGAAGTGATCCATCCTGGTCTGATTTTTGTACATGACATAAAACTGGCATTTTAACCCGGGGTGTGTAGACTTTTTATATCCACTGTACACAGACTGACCTTGTTCTTGTCTTTCATAGTATTTTTTACGGATAAAGGCTTACAAATGTTTTTTTTTTTTATTCAAAAAAGTTAATAAACACGTTTTTTCTTCTTGTTTGCAAGACATTTTGTAGCAAACAAGTACCAAAAAAGCAGTTTAGAATACAGTTTAGAAAAACTATAAAATATTTGGGCCAAATTTTTCACCTTTAGCTTTATTACTTTTATTATATTATTATATTATATATTATATATTATATTTATTATATTATATTGTAAAACAAAGGCAATACACAATGTGGAGAAAAACCAGGGACTATGCATGCTCATGATCGACCGGGGTCACCAATCTTTTCTGTTTGCTTTTCTTACTTTCATTCCACCCAAGCAGGTGTAGAATTAGCTTTTAGACTACTTTCTAAATTTTCTTTTTGTTAATCGGTGTTTATTCAATTTTGACCATACAAAATATAGCAGTGTAAGTGCTCTGCTACAGATGGACAGAAAAAAAAGTAAATAAATAAAGAAAAAAGTAAATAAAAACAAAAGAAAGACAAGAAAGTAAATAAAAATGTCTAAATAAATGAAAATAAAGACCCATCTGGACCGATATAGTAGTTGGTGGGTGATCCAACCCAAAAGGCAGCAGTCAAAGTAAAAGATTTCAAAAACAAAGACAAAATAACTATAATGATAATAATAATAATAATAATAACAATAAAGAACAATCATCACATATTTGCGCATATCCTAGTGATTCAATGTATTACTTCTATATAAGGACATTATTACATTATTATGTTTATACTGCATTATGTACACTGTGTGTACGATACATAGATACTGCATGCTGTACAAATGTCATGCTCCTATACCTATATATCCTCTAGTCATTTTTGTGCTTATTAATTTGGTACTTAGTATTTATATTGTAATGGTGAGTACTTGAAGTCCGGGAGCTGGTGAAGAGTAAGAATTTCATTGTACTGTGAAACTGCTTATTTCTCTGTGCATATAACAATAAATGCTTGATTCTTGGTTCTTGAATCTTAATAAATTAATGTAGTCATACAGGACCTTGACAAAAGCAATAGCTATTGACCAGTTCTGAATTGAAATCTGGCTGTGGTTCTCTCCAAAATAAGAACATCCAAAAACTGTCAAACCCAAGACAGAAGAAAATTCACTTCAGCAATTTGTATCTTAGCAGTACCAAACTCACCAATGAGAGATGGAAAAAATGAAACTTCAACAGGAAAACAATGGAAAACTACCTTACAAATATGCTGCAAAACAAGATCCCAATGTAGACATTCAAGCAAACTCTAACCAAGCTGATTCTTACCCTACTACAATGTACATACAGAATGAGTATAAGTGTGTTCTACTGTGTTTAACACATACTTCACTAAATTAAGTATAAATGCAGGTGTTTTTTTATGATCTGGTTCTGCCCCCTCTTCCTCCTTTTGGGCCTAGTGTCATTGTGTCATTGCCATTACCTGTGTTTAGTTTGTACCCCAAAACCTTACAATTGGCTCTTCAGCTTAAATGTCATGTTTTCCTCCCAGCCTGGTTTACCACCATAGTGAAATGTTCTATTGGGTGCAGATGATGGACCACAGCATCTTCAGCCTTCATGTTTGGAGAAGAGAAAAAAGACGAGACTTTACAATGCAGTCTAAAAAATCTTCCCTAGACACTTGCACACCGACAAAGTAACCAACCTTCATAGGCGATACAGATAAAGTTGAGTTCCTGGTTCTCAGGCAGGCTGACCCACTGCTGCTGTCCTCTAGACTGCACTGCTCCAGATCTCTCTCCAGAGCTGCAGTCTTCTGCTCCCGTCCCGTTACCTGTAGCCCAGTTCTGGTAGCAGATGGGTGAAACATTTAACCAGTACCAGAAACCCTGAGCGCAGGTGTGACGCAGGCCTAGCCACACGTGTTCACTGGAGGCTTTCTGTGCCACCTCCATCACCCAGAACTGGATCTCCTCAGAGTAAACCGAGACCAGATCCACGTGATTGTCTCTGCAGTATCTCAGAGCTTCTTTCCAGGTCAGATTCTGCTTGATCAAGATCACCTTAGCTGGAGGTGGAAGGGAAACCAATGAAAGTGGGTAAATCAGACAAGAAGCCAACCTCGTCACGGTTTACTTCATCAACTTATATCTTTGTGAAGAAGAGAAACAAAGCTCAGCTCACTCTCATAGCAGATGAAGGGGTAGGTGTATTGACATGGCGAGTCATCCCAGGTGCCTATATTGGGCCCTGTTATAAACATTGTAACACAGTTCTCATTTCCAGAAGCATTATCTGGCTGTCCATCACGCCACTTCCTGTATATGGAGTTAGCCAGACTTGACCACTCCCAGGAGGATCTGAACAGGCCGATCCAGGCAGGGTTTCCTTTAGCTGTTTGCTGGATATTCTGGTTCTCGCTCTGGCTCCTCACACTGGACAGGCTTGTGTACTGCATCCTGCAGTAGTTCTGAGCGTCGGGAAATTCCATTTGCTCTGTCACCAAAACTAATTTTGTAGCACTTGCTTTCTGTCCTGAAAGGAAATTGAAGTACATCATGAACAGCTACTTTATATACACTGACATACCAAAAGTCTTGGGATTGCAGTATGTAGATTGATTATGAACTAGTGTTACCTCAGGGGATGGCTTGGGAATGCCCCACCTGTTGTGAGGTGTTATCCTGTGAGTGAGGCCAGCATGCTCACGGTAAGGCTAGAATTGTGAGGTTGCTAACTGGACCCTGGAGGACTGGTAACTTGTGGCGTGGTCTGATGAGTCACGGTGTCAGTTGTTTCAGGATGATGGTAGTCTTCGTGTGTGGCATGGACCCCAGTTGTTAAGGCACTGTGCAGGCTGGTGGTGGTACCATACTGGTGTGGCATGGTTTGGGTCCACTGGGTTGCCTAAACACGTCCTTGACCAGGGCTCGCTACGTTTCACTGCTAGGTGACCATTTGCAGCCCTTCATTGGCTTTATGTAGCCCACAATGATGGCATATTCCAGCAGGATAATACACCATGCAGTTGAGCTCAGGTTGTCCAGAATTGGTTCAAGGAGCTTTTTGGAGATTGCCCTCGAAAGGTGTGGTCTGCACGTTCACCTGACATGAGCCCAATCGAGGTATTCCAGTATCATGCCTTGTTCGAACTCTGATAATTTACGTCACTACTTATACAGGTGTGACCATTCCCAAGTTGTCCCCTGAGGTAACACCACTTCATATATCACGTGACTATGTAAGTGTAATTTACCTCAACTTGCAGAGAGACATGGGCGGAGCATTAGAGATGAGTGCTAAATTGCCATGACCGATACAGTTTAAACAAATGAACAAATATTTCACTCAGAAAACAATTTTGTCTATTTATACAGTCCATAAGTACTTCAGCAGTATACATCAACACAACTGATTTGAAATGAAGAAATCAAAATGTGATTGAACTGTAGAGTTTCAGCTTTAATTAAAGGGGGTTAACGTAAATATTACACTAACAGTTTACAAATTAGAGCCATTTTTTACATAGTTCTTCCATTTGCATTATATTAATAGATACAAGCATTTTATAGATACAAGCAACCATCTGGGTTAAGGTTGGGTGACTGACTTGGCTATTTAAAACCATTCCATTTCTTTGCCTCACGAAGATCTTGGTTGCTTTTGCAGAATGTTTTGGGTCATTATCATTATAGCTACCAAAAGCATTTACCTTTACATTTAAGGCATTTAGCAGCCGCTCTTATCCATAATGACTTACAAAAGTGCATAGCGTTCGATTAGAGACTGTTTCCTAGCTAGGTTAGGTTGGAGTTCAAACCTGCTTTGAGCTCAGACACTGCCCAAACAAGGGCCGGTGCTGATAACTAGAAAGAGAAGTACAGAGCGAAATACAGCAGAAGTGCAATAACTAGCAAAACCTAGCCAGTGGTCGTACCCAGAAAGAGGATAACGAGTTAAGAGCAGCATAAGCACAATGCAATGCATTTCAGGATGTTCTTAGATTAGTGCTCACTTAAGTGCTTCACAAAGAGATGAGTCTTAAGTTTGTGTTTGAGGACTGCAAGAAAGTTCACAGTTCGGAAAGTCAGTGGAATTCAATCCACCATCTGGGCTCCAGGACAGAGAAGAGTCTAGATGCTTGTCTACCATGTATTTTGAAGGATGGCACAGGAGTGAACCTGGGAAGATTGAAGACAACTTGTGCTGCAGCATTCTAGATCACCTAGGCCTGATGGCCTGCAGAGGAAGACCAGCCAGGAGTTACAGTAATCTTGAAATGACAAGAGACTGGACTAGAAACTCAGTGGCCTGCTGAGAGAGCAAGGGTTGAATCCTCCAGATGTTGTAGAGGAGGAATCTTCATGGCCGAGCCAAGGTTGCAATATGGGCTTAGAATGATAACTGGTCATTCAGAGTCACAGCAAGGCTTCTTGCATCTTCAGACGGAATGATCAAGGAGTTCTCGAATGGGATGGCAAGACCACGTCTATTCAACAAGCAACTCCAGACTGTAACGTCAGAAGAGGTGAGGGAGACAAGAAAGCTGGGTGCAAGTGCAAGCTGGATAATGTATTGGAGTCCATGTGGATGGGGATAACTACACCAAAGTAGGACTGGCAAACACAACAACCAACGCACAACAAGACAAACACAAGGGGTATAACAAGAAACACCTGGGAACAATGAAACGGTGGGAAACAGATAAGACACAGGTAAGGGGCAAGGCAACCAAAACATAACAAAAGCACATAGCAGGGAAAACAGAGGTACATGGCAGAGACATGAGGGAAAACAAAGGCAAGGGCAGGGCAAGACAGGAAGTGCTGCAGAGCCATTATCTTTTTTATCAAAGAGAAAGAGAACAGAAAACACCTAGCCATGAAACTGCTCAGTCACTTGTCTGAATACTTTTGAGCAAAAACAAAAAAAATAGCTGTAAATCCTAAAAACAGTCCAGGAGGTAGTTTGGTAAACCCCCTTGAATTAAAGCCATCCACTGTACAGAGGCAAAATTCCCAAAAAGGTTTCACTGCTCAAGTACTTATGGACTTCTGAAAATCAAGGTATTTTGAAAGGAAATGTTTAAAGTTTCTTTACCTCCAAATTTGAACCAATCTTGTAGAAAGACCAAGACACCTTGCATTCCCTACTGTGGAAAGACAAAGTTCTAAAGCCCATGTTCCTACCTGTATAGCATACAGAGGAATACATCTTCATGCAGTGGTCATCAGCCCATGTTCCGTCTCCCTGCATGTAAACACAGGAGTTAGTCTGCAATCCGTTGTTTGGCTCTCCTGAATGCCAGTTTATGTACGACTGTCCAGCTGTGAAGGAGGTGCCATCTTCCAAAGACCACTTCCATTTCTGACCATCTCCTGCCTTTAGGCCGATCCATGCAAGATTCCCAGAGTTATTTGGAGATGCGGCTATTGCTGCGTCCAAGTCTTCCATGTTGTAAATGGTGGCAAGATCAGTGTACTTGTTTCTGCAGTAGCTCAGCGCATCAGTCCAGGTTTTATTCTGCTTCACAAAGTGATAGCGATGAGGAACGTATGAAGCCAGGCAGGTCACTGTGAAGAGTGAAAGTGAAAGAGACAACCACACTATAATATATATACAATATAAGCTCACTAGACACAAAATACACCTGCAGATGGCGCTGCACGAGGATGATATGGCATATTTGTGGCTACAATCAAGAGACTACACCAGAGTAAATACAAAGAGTTTACCATGAGAGGTAAACCACTGAAAACAGGAAGGCCAGATTAGAGTTTTTCAGAATATGTACAGTTATGGAACATCATCTCCATTAATGAGACAAAGACCAACAAAATGTACTAGAATGATAGGAAGGAACTCATCTGTCAAGGATGGTGGAAGTAGTGATATGGCGTGGGCATCTAAAGCTGCCAATGGAACTGGTTCCATTGTACAGTGCAGATATATTTTTGTTCCTCAAGGTACAAACAACATAAATATACCCTCAAAGGTACATCGGTGGTTTGAAGGTCCGACTGTGCACCTTATATAAGTTTCTCCCAGAGGTGAGGCAGATACTTATATAACTATACTGCTGGAGGCAGGATGAGGTGTGTGGGGTCAGTACAGCTTTACACTTACACTTTCAGTGGACTATGGTGTAATGATGTTCCCTAACTAAAGGTACTGAGAGGTACACTTGAGGCTACCACACTAATTACAAGGGTAATTGTACTACCCCAGTGGCAAGTTTGTACCTTTTTGTCTGAGAATGTACATTATTGGTGATTTGACTGCCGATGAAAGCAGCAGGGTGAATTCCTCAGTGTATGGGGCTATGTTATCTACTCAGATTCAGGCAGACAATGACTCCAAGAATACCACAGTAGCAACTTAACACCAAGTAGCGGAATTTCCTGCACTGGCCAAGCCAATCCTTGGAGAAACCAAGCTAGCATCCATTTCATTTAATGATAGCAAAAACAAGCAATAACTGCAAGAAGACAGTTGCAGTAGAAGCCTGCTCTAGGAGAGCATCACCAGTGTGATCCAAACTTCAGGCAGTCATTGACTGCCAAGGTTTACAACCAAGTATTAGACCTGGAAATTTAACTCATGCTTGTTATTTTGTCCAATTACTTATGTGTCCTTATAAATAGTGGAATAGGTCTGGAAACAGTACAGTAATTCCAGTACCATTCAGTCTATGCTTGGAGCTCACGTCCAGTATTTAATTTCAACTGCACTCTAAGAATGAAATTGCTCTGTTAATGGTTTTAATCAGTTTTCAGGCATCATCTATTCGCATATTGTTTTACTTGTTTTGCTCACCCTCTTTGTATTGTCTATTCCCCTGGCCTGCCTTCTTCCCTTGTGTGTGCTACTTTCTTATAGTCCACAGGTAACTGCCTATCGCCATATTGGTATTGGCTGTAAGGGCAAGTTACCATGTGCTCTACTGGAGAGTGTAATTCTATGACAGCTTAGCACAGTAGAAACGTAACTACATTATGTAAATCTAACCTAAATCTAACTTCTTCTACTTTAATTAGTGGAGCGTGACCATATTAAGCTGAATATGATTAATACATAAAAAGATCTGTCTGGTTATATTAAAACTCTGAGTTACACAGAAGAGCATTTTAAAAGCTACTTAACACAGCTGCATGGAACCACCTAGCATAGCATGTTTGATTAAGTCCAACTTTTCATTTTTGGGTAATACCTGAATATAACCCGGCCAGTTAATTAGAACTTACTCACATCACTTTAGCATGACTTGAGATTCATCAGTTATGTATGTTTTACTCAATCAAGTATCTTAAAAACTACTTCACACAGTTGTGTGGGACCGGTTGACATAACGTTTTTAAGTAAATCCAACATTTCATTTTTTCAGAGTGTGTATCTTAAATATATACAATGACTTTGTCTTGCCTTGTACCTCAGCAACAAAAGGCACAAAAAGTTTTATAGACAAATCAAAAACACAAAACTCAAATGGTGTCAAGCTCAGTATTAGAATACCTGAAATATCCACTAGAGACAAAGTGTACACTGACCTGAGAAGAGCAAGGCAATGGAAATCCATTTCTGATCCATTTCTGAGAGAAAACCTCAATCTACAGGTTTAGACCATCAATGGAGCATAACTGTCTCCCTCGTAAGGTCTTCCTGCTGTCCTTCACCTCACGTTATGTTCCTATACAGTGCGTCACCTCTTCATATATCTCTGCTACGTCTTTGTTCCATGTATTCACAAAGAGATACCATCACCGGCTGATTTTGCATTGCTTTCATCCGTCACTGGCTGGTGACAGCATCAGGAAATGCCTTGAGCAAGTTCCGGTGAATATCTCTTGAGAGCTGCAGGGTGAAACAAAGGCTCTTTGTCTTGGAGAGGGATGCAGATGGACCTGTAATCAGCATCTCATAATCAGAGATGAATATCATTGTGGCTTCCTTTGTTTTGGGATACATAGGGGTATGTTATACGGCCAAACCTATGTGGTGACATGTCCATCACACCTATGTGAGCCCGTTGGACAACCCATTCCAAAACCACAAGCATTAGCATGAGCTGTCCCCAGCTGTGGTCCAGCAAATAGAACTTTTCACCGGTTCTAAAAGGATCAGAATTTCCGAAAGCAGCTCAAACTGGATGATGATACAAATCTTAGCATGTGCGGAAGCACACAGAGTTTCGGCTTCTGAAGGAAATCTGTTTTTACTATTTTGCATGTTTGTGTTGTTCTATACTTGGCCTTCAGTGTGTAAAAGCCTGATCAGCCCTCACTTGTCCAAGAAAGCTTTCCACAAGGTTCTGGAATGTGTCTATAGGAATGGGTGCCCATTCAGTCAAAAGAGCATATGTGAGGTTCAAGCACCAATGGATTGTTCCAAAAGTTTGCAGTGGAGTTGAAGTCAGGCTGCTTGGAGTTCCTCCACATCATACTCCTCAAATCATGTCTTTATGGAGCTGGCTTTGTCCCTGGAGGCACAGTTATGCTAGAACGGGTAAGGGCTCTTCCCCAGTCTGCTGCCACAAAGTTGGGAGCATGTAATTCTCTTTAAACTAGACCTTAAATCCAGATCCCAGTCCCTGGGCTTTGAAATCCTTGGTTGGTGTGACACTACATGACCAATCAATTACATTAACTGTTCCATTCCAGGAAGAACAAAATCCAGAAAGGGATACTGTATTCAAGGTCCAGATTTGAAGACCTGGGCCCTAACATGTCTTTGTATGCTGTAGCATTAATATTACACTTCACCGGAGCTGAGGAGCCCAATCCCTGAAAAACAGCTCCAGGCCATTATACCCCTTCTGCTGAACATTGCCAATGAAACTAAGAACCCGAATGCTAAAACAGCCCCAGGCCATTATGCTCGCTCCACCATACATCATCAATGGAACTAAGGAACCCAAACCCTGAAAAACAGCACCAGGCAATTATGCCCGCTTTACCAAACATTACCAGTGGAGCTAAGGAGCCCAAACCTTGAGAAACAGCCCCAGGCCATTATGCCCCCTCCACCAAACATTATCAGTGGAACTTTGCAAAACACCGCCAGGCCATTATACCGGCTCCACTCAACATCATTATTGGCACTGTGCATTCCGGTAGGTTGCATTCTATTTCCTAGATTCACCCAGACTGCCAGATACTGATGTGTGATTTGTGATTTAGTCATATACCCATAATCCTGTGCGAACGTGTGTGTGCTGTAGCTGTGTAGTCCTGTTTAGCCAGTCCTGCCTATTGTGGTGCTGTACACTTTATATGCGTGTGTTTATTTAGCCAGCATCTCTAGTTAATTATTTATGTGCCATCAATCAAATGTGCAAGTAAGATAATTACCGTCCACCCGCTTCGCAGGAGTCAGTCAGATCTCTGGCCAAAGACCATGTGCCAAAGCCAGTAAAATAAGCATGAGTGAGCAGTTGCACATTTTCCAGCATGCTTCCCAGCTCTTCCGTGGGGTTGCCACAATATTTAGTAGGGATGGCTGAATAACAAACTGCTGTCCTGATTGTATCAGTTTTTGCAGATAAAAGATTTTTTTTCTGAATTATTACTATCAAATACCCCATGGCACCACAGTTCCAGACTGTAGTCCATCTGTTTCTCTGTATACTTTATTACCCTGTTCTTCAATGGTCAGGACCCCCACAGAAATATTATTTGGGTGATGGCTTAGCAAAGCAGACTAATAGTCTAGTCTAATACAGTGGACAGAGTCTGCAGTGCTGAGAATGATCCTCTACCCACATAGTACCTGCTCTGTGGTGGTCCTGTGGGGGTCCTGACCATTGAAGAACAGGGTAATACAGTATACAGAGAAACAGATGGACTACAGTCTGGAACTGTAGAACTAAAGAGTGCTGCTATATGGTCAGCGGAGCTGATAGAATGGTCAATGAGGGTAGATACACAGAGGTGTGCCTAATGAAGTGCTCCACCTCTGCTACACACAGTGCTAGAGAGCTGCATTCACAGTCTCATTTGGGTTGCTTTCTTGAGCCGCTGGCTAGGCATTGTTCAGTTGGTTCTACAGGCAGTAATGTCTCTAGGCAGTTTCGGTGGGAAACATAATACTCTGTGGATGATTTACGATGCATGTGGAACACATGATCAGCACCTTATCAGCAGAGATGCATATCAGGGCTGCCTTGTTTGTAGGCATGGTTTGGGATGCAGAGACTATTTGTTTATATGCCTATGTCAGATTAGTCATTTCCTTCTTTGTTTATTGTTTTCAGTGATGGTGGTAGTAACTTCAGGCTCCTGCAGATGGTGCTGCACGAGGATGATGGGGCTATAAATACCTGCGGGGTGTGAGTGACGGGATCCATAGATTGAGATGAGGTGGTACAGTGCAGTGAATGTCTCGTTCCATGTGTGGAAAATGGCTCCAAAGTCAAGTCAAGTAGTTTTACTGTCAATACTTCAGTATGTACAAGACATACAGAGGACTGAAATTGTGTTACTCTCCGTCCCAAGGTGTAGCAAATAAACATTTAACGATAAATAGATTACAACTAGAACAAGAGTATATTGAATGTAATTAACAATAAACATAAAATAGACTGAAGCAAGACATACGATAAAATCAGGGCCCTGAGAGAGACATAAAAGAGACAATAAGACACTGAAGACAATAAGGACGATAAAGTGACGTGTGCACTAGCAGAATTAAGATGCAGGATTAAAGTGGATATGACAGTGCCAGTATAAACAGTAGTGCAGGTTGAATAACATTAAGGCTGTTTAAAGTGGTGAGTGCAGACCAGTTCACAGTCACAGTTCGGTGTTAATGGGGGGATTAAGTGGGAACGCAAGGATAAAATCTTAAAGCCTGTTTAAAGGGTGTGAGTGCATCCCAGTCCGGTATTGATGAGGGGTGGGTTCAGGGTGCTGAGTTTGTGTGTGCAGGGGGCAGAAGTGGGAGGGGGGGTACAGCAGGGAGAGAGTTCAGCATCCTGACAGCCTTGTGGACGGAGCTGTCCCTCAGTCTGCTGGTCCTAGCACCTAGACTTTACAGTCTCCTCCCTGATGGCAGCAGATTGAAGAAGCTGTGTAGTGGGTGGGTAGGCTCTTCTGCCAAGCGGAGGGGTTTATGCGTGAGGCGGGTGAGAGAGGTACAGACGATCTTCTCAGCTGCTCTCACGGCGCGCTGGAGGATCCTGCGGCAGGATGCTGTGCAGGCCAAATTGAATTGTGACTAATTTTTGGTCTGGTGAGCTTATTTGGCAGCTTATGGAGTTTGTATTTCAATAGACTGAATATATGTATATATATAACCGCTATGGACAATATCACTGAGTCACTTTAAACACTTTTGTCTCTGCTCTCTCTCTCAGACTTTGTCCTTGTCTAATAATGTATACATCAGAGAATGTTTTTTGTCCTGTCTTTGTATATTCTGTGTTTTGTGTATATTTTATGAATTTTGTATTTATTTAATATATCTCTTTTATATCTCTTTATTTAATATGTTTAGTTAGCATGTATATAATGTTGCACTGCTGTAGAGTATCAACCTGAGCCTCACCACAAGCATTTCAATGCATAAATGTCCTGACATGTTGTGCAAATGACAAATAAACCTGAAACTTGAAACCTGAACTGTATAGATTGTGTTACTTGTGGTAGTCCGTGTAAAGGATGGGGCCTACATGGTGGTTGGCCTGTCTGCATCTGAACTGAAGGGCTGAAAATGCTAACTCCCAGAGTGGTTGCATCCACCTTTAGGGCAAGAGGTCTTCAGTGGTCTTCCTCTTCTTGGTACACATTGGTCCACCAACTTGCCTCACAGTTTTTGAGATATTATCAACGTTCCAACTGTGGAATGTTCAGTCTGATCAGGAACAAATAGCATTTATACAGCTTTTTGATCCGACATATGGTTTTCGGAAAAACGGAAATGTTCCTGTTAAATGTGAAAGGGCGGCAAAGTACAATGCCCGTCTACTCTATTTCTGCTCAACTGACAGACCTTGTATCACATATACTATTTCATGGCAGAACCCCCCTAGCACAAATTCAATGTTGATCCGACACACTGCCATTATTCACTTCCGAGTTTTTAAGCACACAGTGATGCAGTATACTAACATAGGAACCAAACCAGCAAACCTATCAAATTCGCGAGATGAGGGTTGGGGTATGGGTGAGTGTTGTCAGTAAGGTAAATCAGGCTAGCACGCCTATAGGAATAGGTGTTGAGGTTTAGAGATCTACGAGTCACACAGACAGAAACTCTCCATTCTAACCTCAGTTACTCTGTGTGACAGCCAGCTCATCNTATTGTTTCCTTTAACCTACAGCCATCAAACTGCATGTACTTACTCAGGGCAGATCTCCAAACTCTAATCCCCAGCCATACTAACCCGCACTCCTCTGTGTTGTGTATTCATCCCTCAGTCCTCCCATAGACTCCCATTCATCAACACCTTATCAACCAGCTAAGAGAGTTCTTGTCAAGGCTGGCACACACTGCCATTATTCACTTCCGAGTTTTTAAGCACACAGTGATGCAGTATACTAACATAGGAACCAAACCAGCAAACCTATCAAATTTGCGAGATGAGGGTTGGGGTATGGGTGAGTGTTGTCAGTAAGGTAAATCAGGCTAGCACGCCTATAGGAATAGGTGTTGAGGTTTAGAGATCTACGAGTCACACAGACAGAAACTCTCCATTCTAACCTCAGTTACTCTGTGTGACAGCCAGCTCATCATGGTAGCCCCAAAGCATGTTGGAATGCGCCCCGTTTTAGTTTGGGCATGCCATTACAAGCAAAAGCTTGGAAAATGGAGGTGGCGGTTAAGCTGGAGGTGGAAGATATGAATAGCTTTCACAACAGGAGGTTTTGACTCCTACCGTTACTTGGCAATCCCGAGTACTGCTGATCACCACTGTTATAAAGAGTGGTCAATCGACTTACTATAGCCTTCCTGCTAGCTCAATCTAACTAAGTCTAGCCAGGCTTTCTGCCCTTCTTACACATTGCCCTCATGCCGCTGGTTCCTAATAAAGGGGCCCGAGATTACATACTTAGCCCAATAGTGCTCCAATGCAGAATTCAGGAAAGGGTTAATATAGTGTGGTCTTTAGCATGTTAAGAAATCAGACACACAAGTCAGACTAGTGATCCTTTCTGTAGCATCTTTGCTACTTTGCAGTTCCTCTGTTGAGATCACAGACAAGGAAGGGAGGACAAGAGATTGATGCATATTTAGCAACGCTTGCTGTGAACTGGGCTAAAACTGCTTTGCCTGCCAGGGAGACTGCAGAGATGGGAGTGATGGTGGAGGTAGGTGGGTTTCCCTTTATCCAACAAACTGAAAGTGAGGAAATATGATTCTGCATGTGCTTGTTTTAGGCTCTTTGTAGGAACATGAGCATATTTATGATGTGGAAGCTTTGTGGCATCTTCCCAGGAATATATGGTGGGGGAGTCGATCCCCACAAAATTGCAGCATTTCAGGTAATACTAGAAACGCCCGCCTTGCATTTCCACTCGCTGGTCACTTTATTAGAAACACCCGCCTTGTGCTTCCACTCGGTGGCCGTTTTATTAGAAACACCCGCCTTGTGCTTCCACTTGCTGGCCACTTTATTAGAAACACCTGCCTTGTGCTTCCACTCACTGGTCACTTTATTAGAAACACCCGCCTTGCGCTTCCACTCGCTGGCCACTTTATTAGAAACACCGCCTTGCGCTTCCACTCACTGGACACTTTATTAGAAACACTCACCTTGTAATTCCACTCGCTGGCCACTTTATTAGAAACACCTGCCTTGCGCTTCCACTCGCTGGCCACTTTATTAGAAACACCAACCTTGTATTTACACTCACTGGCCACTTTATTAGAAACACCAACCTTGTATTTCCACTCACTGGCCACTTTATTAGAAACACTCACCTTGTATTTCCACTCACTGGCCACTTTATTAGAAACACTCACCTTGTATTTCCACTCACTGGCCACTTTATTAGAAACGCCCGCCTTGTATTTCCACTCACTGGTCACTGTATTAGAAACAGACACGTTGTACTTCTACTGACTTGCCACTTTCTTAGGAATGTCTATCTTGTACTACCACTCACTGGCCACATTATTGGAAACACTTACTTTGTACTTTCTACACATGTCCTCTGAGGGATTATATGCAATGCACATTTTCTTTGAGCACCTTATTTTTAAAGCTATTGTTAAACTGTGTCTCCGGGATCAGGCGGAGTTTTCATAACCATGTCATGTATTTCTGATAGGGAGGTTTTAGAGGCATTAACAGGCTCTTTCTATGTCACCACATTTCTCTAGAACAGATCATTGGAGCTCAGACCTCTCTAAATGCCTTTATTTAGATTTCACATCGTGTTCATTCGAAGCTTTCCTCAGATCAAACACATTTAAACTATGTTTGAAACATAATCATCTGCATTTACCGTGTACAGGTCAGCCAGGCTCGCCGTGGTCTCCGCCGTCTCTCCTGACAGGATTAACGCTACAAAGCAGTGCCTGTTGGACGAAGGGCGATTGCTCAATTACAACACGGTGTCATTCTGTCACACCTTTTAATCAAATCATTACTTCTTTCTTGGTGTCTGTAATTGGGCGTAAGGAAATCATTTAACCCCGGAGACCCTGCAGACCACCATACTGCTGTGGATCTAATCAGACGCCTGCACTCAGCGACACCTACAAATCAAATCAAGCAATATTAACCAATGTTCCACATCTGCGCCTCGCTCTTCCTCTCCCCACGCACACAATGTGATGATTATTTCCTAATACCGGAACATTGCTCCCTATAATCGTTCCCCAAACATTATTACACTGTTAGTTAGGTTAAAACAATTGTTCCATGCTGAAATGAAAGTATGGTATTTTTGTCTTCATGTCTTCGGCCTGCATTCGCAATGGAATCTACCGGAACCTAAATTAAGGCTTTTATTTGCTTCCATAGTTTATTGTATTTAATAGACCCACATTTCAAAAGTTGCTAACTATACTATTAACTGTCCAGTCTTTAAGGTTACCAGGATCAATAAATGATAATAAATTTAGACTGATATGATCAATATTTATTGAGCTACATATGCAGAAGTAGTGTCTCTCAGTATGACGTCGGGCCGCCATGTTTGCTAACCCAACATGCCTAACGTCTCGTCATGGAGTTATAGAGGTTCCTAATGGTGTCCTGTGATAATCCATCCCATGCAGCTTGAATATCCTCACACAGTTCCTGCAGATGGTGCGGTAGGGGTGGAAGTGGAGTGACACCAGGCCTTCTGGACATGTGACACATGACAACAAACCGTTCATCTTGGATCCTTTGGTCATTTCCACCAAGACAAAAGCGGGACTCGTCACTGAAGATGAGCTGCTGCCATTCTGAGTCACTCCATGACTGTCTGGCACGACACTATTGCAGTCTTTGGTGACTGTGTGCATGTAGTCCTCCGTCGTGCATCCGTCTGCCAGTGATGTAGGCACTAACAGGATGACTCATGGAGGGCATCACTGCTCACTGAATGTCCACGATCGTAGCTGTTGGGTCACTCCACACATCAAACACTCAAACAATCCATAGGTTCTCTCTCTTTATGGTTCATGTAGCTCTCCCAGATCCTTCATGTCGCTGGTGCTTGCTTTCTTTTATCCACTGCTGCCAACAGTGTGATATGGTAGTACCTGCACGACCAGTATGGCACATGATATGCCGATAAGATCATCCCACTTGCCAGAGCCCCATGAAGGCGACCCCTCTCCAACTCTTCCAACTGCTCAACTTGCTTTCCAACTCTTCACTGAGGCATACTTGACTTGCAAAGGATGCTACCAACAGGAAAGCACACGCAACAGAACGACCTTATATAGTCAGTCAGGTACAGCGATAAGGCCTGTCCTTGCTTACGTCATTTGTCGAGTGTGAAACTTGAATCATTTGTCTCATGATGTCCAACCTACCCACCAAGTTTCATTTCTGTCAGTTGACTTGGGTGCAGCTGTTTTTTGACGATGAGTGGATTTTATAATTCTCATTTTGAGATTGTTGGAAGCTAGTTTTAAGAAGCTTTTGAAACAGACCAAATTATTTGCCATTTCCTAACCTACCCACATACAGGTTAATGGAAGGAGCCAGGCATTTGGACTACACCTGCCCACAGCACCATTAGCATTGACTCAGCTGGGCCACATTGCTGCCACTAATAAGGTGCATCGCTGCAGGGCATCAGGCATAGAGCCCTTCCACCACACATGACACTTTGGCATGACGGACCTGCACTTTTACACACATAGACTAGAAAAGTTTGGATGTGTCACCACTCATTCGAGAGGGGAAACTAATTGTCTGCCAGTAGCATGACCACCTATCTCAGATATGCCCAGTCGTACTCCTGACTTTCTGTAGGGTACAGCTTCAACCCAAATTTGCCACCTCTGATCCAATCTAATGGGTGCTCTGGTAGCATCTTTGTAGTAGTGGACAGTGGTCTCAGAAAATAAACTGGACTGGAATGGTAGAGCAGTAAATACCCAAGACTCCAGAGGTGTAGTCAACGCAAAGCCTACTGACCTGTGCCGACATGTGCATGGCTCCAGTTCTAGTAACTGTGTAATCCTTCTCATTGGCTTCATCAGTTTAACATATGTCCTTCAGGTAATGGGAGATCTACAGTGTCATTGAGAGCAGCCAACATGGATCTACTGCAGGAACAGCATGAACTTATTGTTTGATATTTAAATATTAATCTTGCCACAGTGTCTCAAGGGGATTCAGGTCAGGACTTAAACTCGTGTTAAGTAATTTTGGTGAGCCGAATCTTCTTACTATATTGGCAGATAATTTGGCACATTTCAAGCACATTTCATAAACATTATCTGCCAATATAGTGAAAAAATTGGCTTACTAAAATCACATAAAACAAGTTAAAAATAATTACATTTTTAAATAATTAAGTACTTACAAAAATTAAAGATAAGTAATGTAAATTGAGCTTACAGCAACCTTAAAATGAACCAGATCATTTCACTTGCCAAGATATCATTTTTTGCAATGTCTTCCTCTTGGGAATGGACAGTTAGAATTCAAGTCATGAGAATAGTGGAGGAAGAAAACAGGTTTATTCTGGGTAATGAAGAAAACATAATCCATATATTTTCTTTTTCGGCCTAAGCATAATTTAAAACGACTACCTCAAATGAATCAAACCATTTCTCTAAAAGTCAGTTTTGATCATTTTATTTCATTCATTGATAATAATAATAGTTTCTGCCTAATTAAAAGCAGTAAGAGGTAAACTACAAACCCAATATCCAGTTGGGACAGTATGTGAAATTCCAATAAGATCAGAAAGCAATGAGTGCATT
Source organism: Semaprochilodus insignis (assembly GCA_034552555.1). Classification (NCBI taxonomy): domain Eukaryota; kingdom Metazoa; phylum Chordata; class Actinopteri; order Characiformes; family Prochilodontidae; genus Semaprochilodus; species Semaprochilodus insignis. The sequence goes on along the minus strand of CM067495.1, from coordinate 21,534,171 downwards.
TACCAATTCAATCATGAGCGGATTTCTGCAGTTATATGATTATTTAAGTGGTCATGTAAACCACATACTTCTGATCCGATTAAGGCCCAGTTATGTGATTCTGAATTCCAGCAAAGAGAGCTTGGTTTTATGTATTTGTGTGTTTAAGGTGGTAGTAACTTCAGGCTCCTGCAGATGGCGCTGCACACGGATGACGGGGCTATAAATACCTGCGGGGTGTGAGTGGTGGGCTCCATAGATTGGGAAGAGGTGTTACAGTGCAGGGAATGTCTCGTTCCATGTGTGGAAAATGGCTCCAAAGCAGATGTTAATGATTGGCTAAAAGGAGTGACTGCATTTGGGCGTGTCAAAGACCATACTGTGAAGGAAGTAGCTGAATCTGCAGGTGTATGGAAGGGTACGGTCATACGGGTCTACTAGCAGTGGCTAAAATCCCAGTCTACGGAATTCTCCTCGGAATTATGCCAGGGAAGGCATCCACCAAATCTGGACCAACTGCACAATTCTTTGAAGCAAGAGTGTCTGAATATTGAACGCCCAGTTCACATTATTAGGTACGTTTCAGTTACAGGTGACTCATTTTGTGTCTGGTGAGCTTATCTCTCAAGTGATGATGCAGCCTTCATGGATGTGCATGAACGTTATGCTGGTAGTAATATGGATGGTCCTTTCCTTCTTTGGCCTGAAGAACATGATGTGCATTATTTCCATAAACATCTGAAAGTTTGACTCATCTGACCATGATACACACCTCCACTGTGTCAGTCCATTTCAGACAAGCTTTCAGAGAACTCAGCAGGACGTTGTTGATGAAAGGCTTATGTTGTGTCTTAACTTGCGTTTGTGGATGCGGTGACGGACGGTGTTTATTGACCAAGGTTTGTTAACGTACTCCTGCAGTGATCTCCATCACAGAAGCAGACACCGCCTTTTAATAATGCAGTGTTGTCTGAGGGATTGAAAGTCCTGAGCATTCAGTTGTGGGTTTTGGCCTTGCTGGCTTGCCTGAGTCTTTTGATACGCACCGTAGAGGGTGAAATACCTAAACTCCCTGAAGTCGCTTGTTGGGGAAACTTGTTCTTAACGGTTGAACTATTTGCTGATGCACTGCTTGGCAGTGGAACTTGGCTGTGCCCGTACCCAAGCATGGTTGCACCACCTCTTTTAAGTTTGCTGAAGATTTAACAAGGTTCCTACTGTTAATCTTCCACAATCATAATATCTAAATGCATGCTAAGGTAGGTTTATAAATCATTGCCCACTGTTTGATTTGTATTGCACATTCCTATCCCAATTTCTTTGGGACAAAAACTGGGTCGGTACCTCATGTGGAATCTTTTGATGTGAAAAGATCAGTTCTATGTGTTCCATGTCTCCCCTCTTTGCCATATGTCATACTGGTGTCAGAAGTGAAATCGGTAGCAGTTTAGAGAGAAGGAATGGCAGTACTAGGAACATAAGTTGGCATGGCAAAGAGGACCAAGTCTGGCCAAGGACTGCAAGCAACAGGTGCGCTACAAAGACGGGCAGCAAGGACTGCAGTTGTGGTTTGGAGGGGAATAGAGGTAGTGGGAGATCGAGGTCAGTTGATGAGCAGCAAGGACTGAGGTGGAGGCTAGTGGGACAAGGCTCATCAATGAACCCCAGCTGGAAGGCAGCTTGGCGAGGCTCCACAGCGAGGCCAGAGTGGCAAGGCTGGAGTTGTTGTAGCAAGGCCTGGAGGGATGAGACTCTGCAGTGAGGCCAGGACAGCGAGGCTGGAGGTCAGAAGTGATGCACTTAGTGAGGGATAGTGTGTGGGATATGTGTTTCTTGATATTCTGTGCTGGGCTGTGAGGCTGGTTGGTGCGGGTCTACCATGAACTGGAGAAGTATGGTTGGAAGTGACGTACCTTGCTTCCTGGCCATTCAGTCATCTTCCCTGCTGCCATGTTTGTTTGAAGCTCCTTGTTTACCCCACATATCTCCTTCCCTGACAGATGTTGCAATATGAACACTCTGAAGATTGTGAATCACTGATCATCTTAGTAAGCAAATGCTGGCATTTACATGATAGAGATTGTGAGCTCTGGTTCTTGTCTGTACTGTTGTAAAGAAATGAGGCGTCACTTTTTTATACAATGCATCACTTCATGTCAAACCACTTTGAATGACCTGGACACATTTGGAAAGACAATCTGAATGACTTATAATTTGAGGACACTCTTTAAATTCAGGCCAATTCTGGATACTACAATTCCCATGCTCCCCGGCTCCATTATACCAATGCCACAAGTTCTACCTCTTCCAATCAGGAACAGCTTCCCCGCTGTGTATATATACCTTCCCCTAGTCTGTAACACTTTGTGAAGTATTGCCAACCCTGTTGTTGCATACCGAGCATTTCCTACTGTTCTCTGTTTATGTATTCTCGTGTACGACCCTCATTCACCCCTTGGTTTTCTTCTTTGGCCTCTCCCTCTTGTTCTGATTGCCTGGTTTTGGATTGTCTTGGTTTTGACTCTTGCCTGTATCTGTATTTATGCCCTGTTTTGCCCATGTCTGTTTTGGTCGCTCTGGTTTGGTTTCTCTGTTCCTCTGCTGGCTCTGAATTGACTCACTCACTCACGACACCGCATTAAACTCTTGTTACATTTGAACTCTGCGAGCATCTGGTTCGTCAATCCAGCATCACAAATGGATGTGGCGTGATGTATGTTTCTTGCATGGAAATGAACCGAGGGCTTTAGGGAACCCAGTTCAGAATTTTTGGTAGCTCATAGTTTACTGTGAGAAGTCAATCAAGTAAAAAAGAAAAGATCAGATGTTTGATTTATTTTTATGTAATTATCCCTTTTAAACATTGACCCTGTCCAATCATGAAATATTCACATAGCCCTGAATGGGTTTACAAAAACCCAGGCATCAAAAACAGGTGAAATAGACCTGTGAGTTTTTAAGGATACTCTGAACCCATTTTCAATTCTGTTTTAGTCTGGAGCGTGTCTGTGCTGATGCATTCTGGGCGAGAAGTAGGTGTTCTTGAGCCAAAGGACATAGTGGGAGCTGCTGCTTCTGTTATTTTACGGGATGGCAAAAAAGGAAAAGGAGCAAGCAAAGAGGAGGAACAGCAGGCAAAGAGGAAGAGCACAGCCTCTTAGGTGTGGAGAGTGCCACACTCTCTGAAGTGAGTGCTTGTATACCTGTGCTGCTCTCAGGGGGAAAATGGATAGAGGAAAAAAAGCTAAAAAGCGCTGGAATATATTCCCCACTAAAATAAAACTTTGTAATAAACTTTTTTTTTCATAGCACTTTATAAGAACTTTGTTAATGATTTAATTGCTAACATTAATTAACTCCGATATTATGTGAGTGGCAGATCAAATCACTGGGGTCTGAGGCTAGGTTGAGTATTAAGTCAGTATGGTCCTAGTCCAGGTTGAGTCTGGAGTCACTAGGATGTGAGACCGGGTTGACTGTCAAGTCACTGGGGTGTAAGTCTAGGTGGAGTAAATCACTATTGTCCAGGTCAAGTCCCTAGTCACTGGGATGGGAGTCTGAGTTGACTCTCAAGTCTCTGGGTCTTATTTTGGGTGGTGTTTTAAGTCACTGTGATCCTAGTCCAGGTCACTGGAATGCGGGTTTGAGTTTACTCTCAAGTGACTGGGGTCTGTGTCAGGGTTGAGTATTAAGTCACTGAAGTGCAGTGTACTTATGAACATCAGATCAGTTCTATAATGGCAAATCCAGCAACAAAGGTGAGATGAGTATTACTCTCAGTGTAGGTTGGGCTTGTGAGCTTGATTCAACCACATTAAGGACCGATTCTTTATTAATGGAGTTTCTCCATGCAAATTAACCTCAGTACCAGGCTATGAATTACCTGGGTAGGCAAAACAACCCCACGGTGGTTTTAAGGTTCATGTAATAATCAGGTCATTTTAGTTTAGTGTTTTTTAATATTACCTGCGGAGTCTTCCAGTCTCTGAACGGCAGGTGAACATCTGTCCCACCTCCTCAGAGAGTGTAGCAGAGTCAGAGATCAATCCTGCATAACGATGCTCATAGTGTGTGAGCAAGAGAGAGAGAGAGCGAGAGAGAGAGAGAGAGAGAGAGAGAGAGAGAGAGAGACACTATAGGTATAAACAAAAAAGGAGGCAAAATACTTGACACCACTGTACCTACCCATAAACCCCCAGAGAGATAACAGTGCTAATGATCCTGCAGCTGATGGAATTGTTATTTCCTCCCTGACCGGGCCGTTAGCTTCCCTCAGCTAATTACCCATAAATAGGATGTGTGTGTTTGTGTGTGGGGGGCAAGGGGTGCTGAATTTAGTAAACTTGTTTTTTTGTAAGTCCCATAAAGAAGGTCATTTAAGTTTCCACTTAAACTGAAACTTCTGCTGCAGTTGATGTTCTTTAGATTTCTGTGAGAACATTGACCTAATAAATAACTCACAGAGCTTAATAGACCTAAATAAACTGATAATAATTAAATCTTAAGTATATATATATATATATATATATATATAACATATACAAGAGGGGCATACATACCAATGTAAACGTAGGTGCATGCCTAGTCTTACTCCTCCCAGGAGAAAATCACCAGTTTTAAAAGAATTGAGAACCAGTCCAACCAGAGCATAAACCATCACAGATGAACCAATAATGAAAGGTAATAAGTCACTTCATTAGCTAATAAAGGTTTACAAGCCTGTTACAAGAGCTGTACACAACCTTAAGGTCTACCATTAGTGTGGGCTACAAGACCTGCCAAGCTCATACAGCAAACTAGCGAACAAAGCTGGCAGTAAACAAGCATCTTGAGCTAGCAATGGCTGAAACCGGCAGGGCTTAAAGGGAGAGGCTACAGAGCTAAAAATGCTAGGGGGTGGGCTACAATCACGGCATGTCAGAGACCAAAGCAGCTGAGCCAAGCTCTGATACTGCTCTCACAGGAAGCCGGAGCAGACACCAAACTTTGCTGTACTGTTTTTCAAGGCCGAGCTCCAGCCTGCTCTGCTTGGGGCCAGCTCTGCAAGCTGGCTGGCCAAATGTTGTCCTTGGGATAAAGATGACTAATGTATCAAACAGCCTACAAATAGGGGCAATAAAGGGGGTCAAGAGGGGTGGGGAACAAACACAGAACACTGGTTAAGATCCAGAACTTTAGGGACTTGCGCAATTGTACAATACATTTGCAAGGTACATTCCTTGAATGCGAGATGCCAAGTGACCAGTTCTGACCAGTTCTCATTCTTGTATTCGTAGCCATTTTCAAATGTGATGCAATGTCTCCTCCCTCAGTTCTGATAGAGCTGTGCCACTGTGACCAACTCTGTCAGGCCTACCTGATTCTTCACGGCTACACTGTCTGAAATGAAGGTACTGTGTAGGTATACTTCTCATTTATCAAGGTAAAAAAAAAACAAATGTTCACTCCAAAGATACAATGGTGGATTTAAGGTTCTACTGTGCACCTGATACCCTTTTTGTAACCTAAAGTTTTAACACAGATCAATAAATTAAAGTTTTAAAGTAACATTCCAGTAGAATAAGGTACAATTACAGTACCAGCCAAAAGTTTGAACACGGCTCCGCATAGCAGGTTCTCCTTCTGTTTATCTTAATACTTTACTGTAGAATAAAAGTGAAGACACCAAATTGTAAAATAGCACTCATGGAATTATACAGTCCACCTTAAAACCCTCCAGAATGGAGCTTTACAGGAGGATGAACCAGCTTTCTTAACCTGCAGTGGAGGCTGATAGAACAAGGTTTATTTCTAAGCAGGTTTGGAGCAATTCTATTGGTCGGTCCATCATGAATATTCACTAAACTGAAAGGAGAACTAGAGCTTTTACACTGTGCAGAAAAAGAGAAAAAGTTTTTACACTACTAAATATATATTAGAGGTGGAGATATGGAGAAATATCATACTGTGGTACATCAAGAGGATATGTGGTATATCAGGATATGTACTGTTTCAGACTCATCAGTTGGAGCTGTTAAGTGTAAGACTGTAGAGTCTTCAAGATCACCAACTACATCCATTTAGATGGGTGTGTCTAAAGTTTTGACCGGTACTGATGATGTACCCTTGAGGGTAGCACCCCCAGTGACGAGCTGGACTGCCCTAGTAACAATAATACTTTTGTTCTGGGAGTGGTGAATCCTCCATCACACCTTTATACATCAAGCAATCACTTAATTGTATGCTAGTCAGAACGTGTGAATTCAGAAGCCGAGTGCATGAGTTCTATAAGAGCTATGAAGCTCAGGGGGCCAACAGGCCAAGTAGAAGATGCTCCTTCAAGCCCCCCGCCTCCCACTTTGGGCTACAGACTTGATGTGTAATTAAAAACACCTCTTTCCAGCCATCAAACACCTTCCTCTGGCCAGCCAGTGCCATCTGCTCCATCAGCCGCCTCACTGCAGCCAGTTCTCCTACACTGCCACACTGTGTGTGTGTGTGTATGAGAAACTCCATTTAAACCCCACAGAATCAGTTGGTCTTTTCATCCCTGCCCAGTATAGCTCTTAAAAACTTGACCCTATGGAGAATTTACATAAATGTACATCTGTCAACTTTCCCAACTTCACAGAAGACTGGATTGTTACCTGTTTCTCAAGCTGAGGTCACAAGAGAGCTCAATGAATAGAAAGGAACTGTTAAACCAAACATTGTGTTGCCACTGAAGCTGGCATCAGGACCGCTATGATGAGTAAGCAGCCAGTCAACGTTGGATTAGTGAGCCAGCATGGGACCCCCTGAATCCCAGGGCTTGTTTCGCAAACTGGTGATAATATACCATTCGCCCAACAGTAGCCAGACATCTCTAGTAACTTCAGTTCAGCTATTTTGGGGATTTAGTGACCCCTCTGGTGAGAATCTGTAATTGCACATAGCATACTTTTAAAATGTTCATTGTGGTGCGGTCTCCTTTCAGAGGAGATGAATCTGATGATTCCAGAGTGGAGTTTTCGGGGAGCAAGCTATTGATCAGTCACGTCTTTCACCACAAACAAACAAACATTACTGATCATGTACGACTGGTCAGCATGTGTCCAGTAGCTATATAAAGCATCCACTCAGGTCAGATAACTATTTAGATGGTCGTATAGGTTGAGTTTACCAAACGACAGCAAGGATAGCACTTGAAACAGCCTCAAAATAGTGACTAAATATGTTTATACCACAGGTGCACAGGAACTCCGGTCCTAAAGGGCAGGTGTCCAGCACAGTTTGCTGATGTACCTGCTCAGACACACCTGATTACATGCATGTGCTAATTACTAGGTTTAGTTCTCACTAGGGAATCCTTAAAGCTGTTCTGGACACCGGCCCTTCAGCACCAGAGTTGCGCACCCCTGGTTTATACAAGCAACAGAGGCTAAAAATAGTGTTAGCAAGCTTATTAGCCATACAGGTAAAATGACTGTACCGTACTATACTGTAACACAGGTACATTACATTACATGTAGGGCTGTACCCGACTCAGAATTTTGTCAGTCGAATCGGATTCGCCCGTCCTGGTCGACGATTCGACTATTCGTTCATGTTTTTTCTCCATATACATTATCTAGTAATCAGTAAATCAATCTGCATACGGTTCAGATCTGATGTCCTCATTTAGAAAGTCAGCAGAGTCACAGGAACATATTTTTGAACAAAAAGAGACGTGGCATATGATGAACGATCTGGAGCCTGATTTAATTACAGAATATAGCGTCCGGCAGCGAGCACGTATTTATGCTAAAAATGAGCGCTTCTAGCCTGTCTTTTTAATTTCACTTTTAACAGCTTCTTCAGTAGGATGACCCTTCATCTTTCATCTCTCATAAATAATAAACTCCTAAATAAAACCAAATTAGTCAATATTTAAATTATTTTTAGATGAAAAGGTAGACCTGAACCGTTTAATTATTATATCACCTGCGCTGAAATAATTATTCCTCATTTATCAGCAGGCATATTAAGTGACTGTACTTATCATTAAATAAAAATAATCTCAGCTGTAAACGAATAAATAAAAATATCTGTAATTTAGGTTCTAAAATAATGGAATTATAATAAAACAAACGTCTTCGGTCCGTTTTTCCTTCACCGCAAACAGCCATTATGTCTAAAACGAAAGTCAGCTCACTGATTTTAAGCAGTGTTCGATGTCTGACTAAATGACGAGCAGAATTAGGTTTAGTTTGTTCGGATTCTCTTCTTCAAAAGCTCCTCCAGACTTTTTCTGAGACATCGTTCCACCCGTGTTTCTCGGCTTCACAGCTTTAGCTTCCTTCAACGGTGAACCGCCAGCGCACGTTGTCACATGGATTAAATTTTAGCATGCGTCATAGCCCAGTTAGAACTTAAATATATATTTATTATTCCCCTTTTAATAATTATTGAAATGTCTTTTTAAATTCTTTTTAAAGTTCTTGTGCATTTTGTAAATTTTTGTCTGTTTTACGACAAAAAAAATAAATAAATAAAAAACCTTGTCACTGTTGTCAGTCGACTTGAAGGTTCTCAGTCAACTCAAAGGGTCTCCAACTGATGATTCGACTCGTCGACTTCTAGAGGGCAGCCCTAATTACATGTGACAAAATTCATATCCTGATAGCCTGACTGCCTGTTTTAGTAGATAGTCATTAATCTATCTTACCTGTTCAGCAAGAACAAAGCTGACTCAGCATCACTGTTATACACTTCCAGGTCACGGAGCTCTCGCCACCTTTTAAAAACCGAGCTGTTGTTTATCCTTGTTTTAGTGAGGACTCTGTGGCACTCTGTTTTAGCCTGCAAGCTCTCTTTACTTCTTTGGTTTGACTGTGACTGAAGACTGTGTTTGCCGTTCTGCTATCTCCACTTTCGTGTTAGCTCTCGTATTGAGCGCCTTTAGCGGGGCCGCAGTTGATCAGTGAAAGGTGCCAGATCCTCTTTTACAGGCATGCATGTGTTTGCACTGCAAGTAGGTAAAGACATGTAACATGGCTGGAAAAACCCCTGTAGAAACCTACCAGACCACTCTGTTTATAGAACGAAAGTATTAGACTTTGCAGGGACGTCACGCCAGCCCAGTTATACCATTAATTAGAATATTTTGTCCTCTCCCCACTCAGGAATACTTGCTTTCAGGAATAATGCTTTCAATTCAAACAACAAAACTTACGGATTGCTGCTTTAAGGTGCCCCTCTGCTGACATGGGCCCAACCATGTCCTGGATAATCTCCATAGAAAAGCATTGCCAACAGAGTTGGATACTCTGGAGCAGCCAAACATGAACCAAAGGCCTACATCACACATAATCACACCTCTCTCTGTGTGTCTTGCTTTATGTCTTGCTCTTCATTTTAGTGCCCTTGTTAAAACAGGTTAGAGGTAGTATTTGGAAACAGGCCAAAGGTCATTATGCTGAATGCCCAGTGTTGGCTAGAGAGGAATTAAGTCCCCCAGCATTGGGATGCGGAACAGTGGAACCAAGTAGGGATGAGTACCCCACCACCCTAATGTCTTTATGGCTATAAGCAGGAAGAGCTCCTGGTTAGTACCCTTGATTACAGATGAAACACTGGACGAGCGTGTGTCTGCAAACTTTTGGCCATTTTATTTAATTTTGAAGCTTTATCCTATATAATCATATTGATCTCCAATTTTTATGCATGTATTGTCTGCCATATTTTGGGGCTTTTAGTTTTTAGCACTAATATATATTGTATGTTTTTTTTGAAAAGTGCACATGATCATTCCTTAAATCAGTGTCAGCTTTGCTTCCTTAGGGGAAACATGGGCACAAGAGACAGGAAATGGCCCTCCCAAGCCACCTCGTTCCTCAAAGTGCAGTCACTGGGGCTGCAGATTAAGTATGGTCTACTGTCTGTGCTCTACAACAGGATGTAAGGCCAGGGAGCCAGTGCTGTCATGCACATTCACTAATGAGCTAGGTGCCGGCCTGTCCTTACCCTTCAGGACACATAGCAAAGGAGCTGGGGACCAACACTTCACTGCCTTCCTGGCCACTAGGCGGTGCTAGATAGCTGGATGATTACTCACTTCTGTCTTGTATATCACGTGTGTTGTATATCACTGTTAGCTTAATGCTAACATATTACTAGAGTCCCATAGAGATGTATAGCTTGGCTTTGATACTTCTTTTTCACCAACAAAGTGCCAGGGCTGATGCCAGAGCTGGTGCTGGTTTGCAGAATCTGTCGAACCCGTTAGGAACGGGCACCCGTTTTCCTCTGGTTTGAGAGCAGAGCAATTAAATATCTGGATGTGGGTGGTCCTCAGTCTGGAAGCAGAAGTCAGTGGACAATGCATAAAAACAACACGGTAACATCAAACAACCACACCCTTTTGCCACTTGCGTCACAGGTTCCACGGTTCCAGACCAGCAAGTTCATGAGGTTGGAACTCTACAGAGTTTGCCAGCCGGAAAACATTTTTTTTTGGCAGTGGACAAGTATGGAATGGTTTGAGGGGGAAGAAGCTTTGATAGTCATGGCTCACCACTGGTCAATACACATGATATGACCTGGTGTCGATATGTAATAATTCAGTATTGTATTGCACTTGGACATAAGTTGAACTATATGTAGTCTATGTATTGATCATTTTGACTTGTGCTGTGTTTTTCAGTCATTTTGTCATTTAGGACTCCCTAATTACAACACCTGGAACCCCCTTCATGTCTCAAAATCCAGATTTGGGGGGGTTCCTAAAGACAAACTAATGGAATGATGCTGTTTAAAAAGTAACCATAGCTGCTAACATATGAATTTGGGAAAAGTTATTGTTAAGCTGCCTTGTTTAGCTCCTGAGGTGTACTTGGCTGCCTCAGGATGGCGCTATTTCTAATTGATTCCTTTCCTAGTAATTGTAACGATGCCTGTGATACCTCTAAAAATATTTACAATATTAAAATTTGAACAGTAATTGTGGCTGGAGCTATGAAGATGCAGTGAGGCTTTTTTTGCATAATTCTTCAGGGATTCAGATGAAGTAAGAATTTTGACACTATGTCTCATGGTTCAGGAGATATTTGACAAAACACTAACCCTTGATCTATAGTGCCACCAGCAAGTCAATTTGTGTCATTTTTATACAAAATATCTACCAAGTTTGGTGTCTGGATGGCTTAAAATGGCTTTTCTAGATATGGAATAGGTCAAAATAGGTCATAAATTGAAATATATATATATATATATATATATAATAACAATAGGATTCCAGCACCTTAGGTGCTTGGCCCCCTAATTAGAGTTTAGAACCATTGACCATTTGTGCTTGCACACAGAGCAATTTGTCCTCCGTGTTTAACCCATCCATGAAATGGAAACCCCGACACTAGGGGGTAGTAAGCACACTTGCCCAGAGTGGTGGGCAGCCTTATTCCCAGTGCCCAGGGAGCAGCTGGGGGTTAAGTGCCTTGCTCAAGGGCATTTTGGTCATGTCTTATTGGTTCAGGGAAATGAAGCAGTGACCCTCTGGTTTCAAGGCTGGTTCCCTAACCTCCAGCCCAGTGTCCCTATGGCCAACACAGGAGTAGCCAGCAATGATGGGACCCCCAAATATATACAGTTTTCTTTGGTACCACCTACATGCTTTGTCCCGAATGGGCCTTTTTTAATGTTCTGCTTTCACAGCGACCCAGAAGAGGCACTACGTTTAACCCTTGTTTTATTTATTAATGCTTTCATCAACCACAGACTGAACCTGACGTCAGGCCGCTGTGTGTTATGAAGACAAATGAGCCATTTGCTGGAGTAATTCCCTCATCATACGTTAGATTAGGGGCCTGTGGAGGCATGACCACAAACAGAGGACCAGGAGCACACGGGAGGGAGAGAAATGAGGCAAGTGCATTTACGGGTAGTGCTGATAAATAACCCAGCTTGTTGGGTTGTGCTGTGGATAATGTGTGTGTGTGTGTTTGGCCACCATGCTGTTAGGAATGGTGGTATAGAGGCAGCAGTAATAAGCAGTTACTGGAGCCCTGAGGAGACCGTTTTCCCCGGATTGCTAAGAGAGTGCGCTCAACTGCCTGCTGAGTGGACCACTCTACCACACTGATCCGCACCAACCACAGCGCCCAATAAAATCCCTCGGCATCCCATCTAACTGTTTCTGAAGGACACAGCGGTAGAGGTGAGCCAACTGAGCCAATGAGGCAACTGAACCAACCTGAATATATACATATATCTCAATGTGTATATATTTATATCCACACACATTCAGCTCCATCAGGCTCCTTCAGATGGCCTTGCACGGGAATGCTGGGACTACAAATACCTGCGGGGTGTGAGTGACGAGATCCATAGATTGGGAAGAGATGCTACAGTGCAGGGAATGTCTCATTCCATGTGTGGAAAATGGCTCCAAAGCAGATATTAATGATTGGCTAAAAGGAGTGACTGCATTTGGGCGTGCCAAAGACCATAGTGTGAAGGAAGTGGCTGAATCTGCAGGTGTATGGAAGCCATGACATCACAGAAGACATGCATGCTGGCAGGCATGATGCTGTCATGCATTCTATATCCATGTACAAGATTGTGAGGGCACGCTCAACCAGACAGGTACTTGCAGACAGGTAACCCATAGAAAACCAATAGGGACCATAGCTTACAAATGGAGGTTATATACATGACCGAACCCATTTATTTCTAGGGATTGCTCATTTTGGGGGAAAAAACTCCTTCCTTTTTTGTCCTTCCAGTGATTGTTGTTGAACCGTAGAAGAGAAGGAAGGAAAGGCACCATGATTTTTCCCCCCAAAGGGGCTTCTGATTTTTCCTTTCTGATGACAGCAGCTTAATTCGCTGAAAGTGAATGTCACGGTTTGAACACAGCTCCAGGGCAAAATGATGTGGTTCGGAGTGCGAATGTATTTTTGGAACTCATTGTCAATTCTGTAGACATCTGGATTCAATTAGCGTGAAATTTCCAGAGCTTTTTTAATAGCGTTTTTAAACCTTCTTTAAAGTATAATTAAGACTAACCACTGTATAAATCTGCTTTTTTACAGTCTTTTCAGCTCTGTATAATTTATAGCTCGGCATGGTTTCCCCATGTGACAGTATGGCCAAATTGATTTGTGGCAGTAGGGCAACTTCGACTTTGAATATCCCATTAATATTGCTGTCATTTGCTCTTAATTGGGCCTTGAGTACTGTTTTAACCCAGTGGTTTAAATGGATACTATGTCACTGTCAGTATGGTGGTCAGTTATAGAGTTTATTTGGTAGATCAGCTCTTCTTCTACATCTACTGGCCATTGTTTCATGATCACTGATCATATGCATGCACTGTAAAGGAACCTACAGTCAAACATGGTGGTAGTGTGATGGTGTGGTGATGGTTTGCTAGTTAGGACCCTCTGGGCTCCAGAACAGAGAAGAGTCTGGACGCTTGTCTTCCATGCATCTTGAAGGATGGCAGGTCAAGCAGAGCTGTACTTGAAGCACTCAAGGTACAGACTGACTCTTGACTTTGCCATAAGGTAGGGAGGGGCCAGTCCATTCTTGGCTTTGTTGGCAAGCATGAGAGTATTCAATCTGATATAAGCAGCTACTGGTAGCCAGTGAAGGGAGCACAGCAAACAAGTGACATGAGTGAACTTGGGAAATTTGAGAACCAGCCGTCCTCCTGCATTCTGGACTGGGGACCTGCCACAATTGATAGAAGCATGAATTCTGCTGTCTTACTTCTAATTTTGAGCCTTGAATACTTGAGTGTCTACCAGGAAACCTTGCAGGAGAATCTCCAGTCATCAGTCTGTGATCCAAAGCCACTTTTGGTCATGCGGTAAGATAACCCAACCCAACCGTAAGCACAAGAGCAAGTCCATGTCCTCCTCTGGATGACTCCAAAGAAACAACAATAAGGCTTTGAAGTGGCCAAGTGAACCCCATTGAGATGATGGGCAGGACTTTAAATGGGAATGGGCAGTTCAGCACTAATACAAGTGTTGTGATCTCAATCTGAGCATCCATGGGATGTGCTGGAGCAAGTCTGATGCAACGGCCCCTGCTTTAGTGTCTTGTGCCAGATACCACCTTCAGAGCTCAATGGCTTGTGAAGATTTTATTACATTTTTGAGCTTTTATTACATCTGCTTTATTACATTATGGGCAGTTATTACATTACAAGCTGCTACAAGGCCTCCAACATAGCCTCCAATTGGTAAAACAATTCGTGCCAAAGAATAGTAGGCCAGAATTCTTCCTATCTACTTCCTAAACCTTTTTACTTGTTATTAAAGTAAATGAATTTATTTCTTTGGTTGAGGTGACAGTAGATTTGAACCACAGTGCTTACATCGAGCTGCTGGACAACCAGATTTTGCCTTTTGCTTATCATCATCTTACAGAGGAACATAAAATTCCTAATCCCACATTCAGTAAAGGTGAGATCTTGGATGATCAGTCCACTGTTCTGCACCAGCAGCTTCTTTGTTGGATGTGTCTGTCTCCTTTTCTCAGGAGCTTCTTGAACAGCTACACATCTTTTCAGACCTCAGACCATAGTGGCGAGGTGTCAGTGGAAGGACAGAGAGAAACAACCGTGGAGCAAGAGTGGAGCTAGATGTTCTCCTCTCTTTCAATGATGAAAGCTTCAAGTGCTGTTAATCTGATGCGGGCAGTGTTGGTAGGTCTACCAGGGTGTTCCAGGTGTTTGTTAGGAGTATCTGGATTCTTCAGTCATTATCCTTCTTTGACCTTGCCCTTTCTTATGCCAGCGCACCATAGATAAACTGCAATTGTGAGCCATTTTGAATGAAAACTAAATAAATAAAGAGTTTCCAAAGTGATGTACATACCAGATGTTTCAACAACATCCAAGGGACATTACTTGAAGTTCTACCCACCAGCTCAAGGTGGTGGACATGAGGATATATTCACTGGGTCATGAGATGTCACCTTACGCGCGGTGGTGATTTGTATTAAAGCGACCTGACGTTTAATGACTCGTCCCAGGCAATTTTCTGCTGCTGGTCTCTTCCGCAGGGCCTGAAATGAGCTTTGTGGTTAATGTAGCGGCGATGGCTTCTCTGGTCAAATTCTCCAGGAATAAAAAAGGAGCCTATCGCGCAACGATGAGATGGTACATATGCTGGCGCTCTTCAAAAAAAGCGGCCGTGGATGTCCGTGTTGAGTAAGCAGTGATGGTCCATTTGTTTCAGCTTTATGGGGATGACTGTGCTTAGCTCCCAGAGGCAAGGGATAGCACTAGTGACTCTGCATTTCAATTACAGGAATTAAATATGTCAGTGAAACAGTGGAGAATTAAAGGGACTGCCGAAAAATCCTAATGCAGCTAGCCATCACTGAAAGCTAATAAAGCCCAAGTAGCATGGTGGTCTTTGCTAGCTCATCTATACCAGGTGTTTCACTTATTGAGTGGCATTCTTAAACAGTTTTGGAGGAACACTAAGATCCTAACATTACACTTCCGAGTTTCTCTCCTCAGGTCATCATCACATGCCGTTTACTGGCCAATTACAAACTGTTTTCTCCGATCATCCACGCCGGGGTACTGATGTCATTCACCTGTTTCTAATCAATGTCTCCAAAATGGCAAATTTACAGAAGAGGCCAAAAACCTTGTTTAGTTTAAGGTAAGTCAATAGAACCAGACTTTTTACCAAGCAGTTTTGGGCCATTTCTGTTGGCCCATTCACCATGAAACTCTTTTTCAATGTACCAAGTATTGTCAGTCTGCCTAGTTGCATACCAGGTTGTTTAAATATCTACCTCAGTTTTGTCTCTTGATTTACTACCTTGGTTGTTTCTACTGGTTTTGGCCATAGCCTTTCCCATGTCTGTTGTGGTTGCCTTTGAGTGTGACTGGTTGATTGTTGTTTGGTTATTTATTGATCGTATCTATCTATCTATCTATCTATCTATCTATCTATATATATATATATATATATACACACACATACACACAATCAGTGATAACATTGAAACCACCTCTTTTTTCTGGACTCCAACTCCTCTGAAATGACCTGATGCACAGCGGAAACATGCATTGTGATCTGACGAGTCAACCTTTCCGATGTTAACTGAAATACAGGATATCAGGCCAAAGAAGTAATGGAGAATCCAGATCGTTACCGGTGTAAAGTTTTACTCCACACACAGATTTGTTGGTCTCCATCAAGACAAAAGCGGGACTTATCACTGAAGATGACCGGCTGCCATTCTGAGTCACTCCGTGACAGTCTGGCACGACACCATTGCAGTCTTTGGTGACGGTGACATGGTGTTAAGGACAGTCGTTGTAACGGTCTGCGTGCATATTAGTCCTGCATGGTGCAGCCGTCTGCCAATGGTGCTGGCACTAACAGGGTGAGTCATGGAGGACATCACTGCTTGCTGGATGTCCGCAATCGTGGCTGTTGGGTTAGTCAGGTACAGAGATAAGGCCCGTCCTTGCTTACATCAAATGCGAGGCCGAGCGTGAAACTTTAATCATTCAGATGTCTCATGATGTCAAACCTACCCCCCAAGTTTCATTCCTGTTGGTTGTTTCCCTCTGGCTTCAGCTATTTATAATAATTATAATCATACATTTATAAATAATAAATGTATAAAGTTTTGAAAAAGCTCTTTGTAAACATGTCCATGATAAATGAGGAAGGCGAACCAAAACTCTTGTTTCCTCGAGTGCCTTCATATTTAATACTGTACAAATATCAAAACAAGATAGAGCAGCAGTCTGCGAAATTCTCTCCATCCGTCCTGGAGGTTTTAATGAGATAAACTTCCCTCAATTCATCATGTCCTGAATCAATAAGTGATCTGTTTAAATAGCATGAGGGGAGCTGTAAATAGCGGCAAATGTGACATTTGGAGCATACAATGCCGTACGTGTGTCCGATATAGCCAAGAGACGAGCATGGGCGTCATTCGGTAATCCATATTCTCATTAAGCAGTGTGCGGCAATTTATTACAGCGAGTGCGGTGGGGTGGTTGACTTTTTACAGGGGAAGCTGAAGCGGTAATCAAACGGCATCTTTAAACCGTTCCCGGGTTCCCCCAGTGGCATTTCATTTATCCGCGGAGATGGAGCGCGGTTGGGGAAATATAGGTGTGAAATATCGTCCGAGTTAAGAGAGGATGCATGGAAATGCCGTTTGCGTTGGACAGGAAACATTTGCCTGAGTAATGTGATGGAAAAGGATGGCTGAAATGGATATAATCACGTATCTCCATTCTGCCGCTGCTGGCTGTTCTTGTAGCTGAGTCTATCCATTTGCATAAATTGACTGTGGCATCCCATGTGACGTGCAAGTGGTTTGATGGCCTACGGTGTGCAGTACGCAGCCAATCTGAACTGCCTCTGTCGCTCTCTCAGAGGAAGACCCACATTCAGAATAGCATCCATTCCCGCCAAGAACGTCTTGCCTTCATTTTTCGTTGGCATCTATCAGAACACTGTTTTGTCTGTTGTGATGAGGTGCTACTTAGAAATAAAGGTACCAGAAAGGGTTTGTTGGAGTGAGTGATCATAGAAGAGTCACGTATTAGTTCCCTGAAGAACCTTTCAAAGCGTGGTTCCTCAGGGAACCATTTATTTTATTACCTGACCTCATTAAGGGTCTTGGGTCAAAGGCAATCTAACCCACACACCTAGTGTGAAGCCCTCCCAGAAGAGCAGAGGCTGTAACTGCAGTAGAGTGGGGACAAACTCACTAGTGATAACATTGGATGAGAAGGTGTCATTATTATGACCACCAGCTAATATCTAGAGTAACCAGCCTTGGATCCGAAAAAAACTGGAGCAAATGCAGGCTGTTCCAAAAGCAGCTAGACAGGCTGGGAGTGACTCAATAAGGTCCTGGTAGGCAGTCACAGGTATCTTGAGCCATACTGACTGCAGTGCATCCCACAGCTGCTGGAGGGTGTGTCGGGCAGGATCCATAGAGTGAACATGATGATTAAGGTGGTCCCACAGATGCTCAATTGGGTTCAAGTCTCGGGAGGGCCAGGGTAGTACTTGGAAGTCCTGGTCATGCTCTTCCAACCAGTGTCGGACATTTGTGTGACATGTTGCATTGTCCCATCTGCCCCAGGGAAGACAATCAGCATGTATGGATGTATGTGATCTGCAAGGATGGATTCATACCCAGATCACTTGAGAGTACCACATGGACGAGTGGGGGCAGAGAATGCCATGAAAATGCCACGACTTACTTCATGAGCTTTGAGCTGCCGCCATCGAAAGTAGTGTGTAGAACTCAGAAGACATGTTGGTTCACTGGTGGTTCTGGATAATATTTGAAATGGTTAAAATTGAGTTGTTGATATCGTTGAGTCCTACGCTTCTCAATAGTGACCACTTTTGGTTCAAATATCCTGGTTAATTTCCAAATGAATGAATTCCACAGAATCTTTGAGGAATGACCAGAATTCCCTACTTATTTCATGAAACTTCGTTGGAGTCTCCACACTTTTATGGAACCCACCTCCGTCCATGCTACTGTAAATTTCATGGAAATGAAGTTTTATGAAGTTGAGGTGTGTGCCGGCGAGCCCCACGAGGTCGTCTGACCTCCAACGCTGAACCAATAATTGCAGAATTAAATGAAAGTGGCTTAGAGCTCTCGACTGCACAGTATACGGTTATTACAGGGAAAGGCAATAATGAACTCGGTGGAGTGAAATAAATCCCTCGATCAAGACGCTGGCCTCCCCTCGCTGTCCTCCGCCGACTGACATTAAACCACGGCCACTCCTTCTATCGTTATTGCAACACGTTCACCTCATTAGAGAGCAGACATGCAAACGAGACGGCTATTATTCTGGGAATGCTACACAAAGAGAGTAACAGCTTCACATCTGCAGAGGTCAGTGGGGGTCTATACATGCAGAGACTCTGTATACATTCTGACTCTGTTACATTCTTCAATACAGCAAAAATAAGAAGAGGCTGTAAAGCTGCCTTGCGTTAATACTGTATGTTAATGGGGAACATCTACATAATTCAGTGCTTCAGATGTCATTCAGAGTAGTCTGGTGTGAAATGACACTTTGGTAGCCCTTTTTCACCAACAGTTCAGAGTTAGAGGCACAAACCGGAGTTGACCAACAGTTCTAAGTTAAGTGCGTGAACTGGAGTTGACCAACAATTCAAAGTTTGGTTCCGCTATGGCTCGCGCTCTAGATTTTGAATTGTTGGTCAGCTCTGGTTCACGCCTCTAACTTTGAACTCTTGGTCAGCTTCGGTTTGTGCACCAAACTTTGAATTGTTGGTCAGCTCCGGTTCATGCCTCTAACTTTGGACTGTTGGTCAACTCCGGTTAGCGTCAGTAACCTTGAACTGCTGGTGGACTCCGGTTTGGCCACCAAACTTTGAACTGTTGGTCAGCTCCGGTTCACACACCTAACTTTGAACTGTTGGTCAGCTCTGACTCGCATCCCTAACTTTGAATTCTTGGTCAACTCCGGTTTGTGCACCTAACTTTGAATTGTTGGTCAGCTCCGGTTCACGCCACTAACTTTGAACTATTGGTCAACTCCGGTTTGCGTCCCTAACCTTGAACCGCTGGTCAACTCCGGTTTGGCCACCAAACTTTGAACTATTTGTCAACTCCAGTTCACGCTTCTAACTTTGAACTGTTGGTCAACTTGGTTTGTGCCTCAAACTTTAAATTGTTGGTCAACTCCAGTTCACGCACCTAACTATGAACTGTTGGTCAACTCCGGTTTGCCTCCGGACGTTTGAACTGTTGGTCAACTCCGGTTCACGCCCCTAAACTAGAACTGTTGGTCAACTCCGGTTTGCGTCCCTAACTTTGAACTGTTGGTCAACTCCGATTCACTCCCCTAAATTACAACTGTTGGTCAACTCCGGTTTGTGTCCCTACCTTTGAAATGTTGGTCAGCTCCGGTTTGTGCCTCTAACTTTGAACTGTTGGTCAACACCTGTTTGCACACCTAACTTAGAACACTTGGTCAACTCTGGTTTGCGCCACTAACTTTGAAATGTTCGTCAACTCCAGTTCATACATCTAACTTTAAACTGTTGGTCAGCTCTGACTCGCGTCGCTAACTTTGATTTATTGCTCAACCACGGTTCGGCCACCAAACTTTGAACTGTTGATCAGCTCCGGTTCGCACCTCTAACTATGAATTGTTGGTCAACCCCGATTCGTGCCTGCAATTATGAATTGTTGGTCAGCTCCGTTTCACACCTGTAACTTTGAACTGTTGGTCAACTCCGGTTCATGCCTCTATATTTGAACTGTTGGTCAGCTCTGGTTCATGCCTCT
The DNA here is from genome assembly GCA_034552555.1 of Semaprochilodus insignis. Classification (NCBI taxonomy): domain Eukaryota; kingdom Metazoa; phylum Chordata; class Actinopteri; order Characiformes; family Prochilodontidae; genus Semaprochilodus; species Semaprochilodus insignis. The sequence continues at coordinate 21,513,912 of CM067495.1, read as the reverse complement.
ATATTTGAACTGTTGGTCAGCTCTGGTTCATGCCTCTAAATTTGAATTGTTGGTCAACTCTGGTTCTTAACTCTAACTTTGAACTGTTGAGCAGCTCCGACTCACGTCCCTAACTTTGATTTATTGGTCAACAACGTTTCAGCCACCAAACTTTGAACTGTTGGTCAATTCCAGTTCCCCTTCTGACATTGAATTTTTGGTGAGCTCTGGTTTGTGCCTCTAACTTTGAATTATTAGTCAGCTCCGGTTCCGCTTCTAACTTTGAACTGTTGGTCAGCTCCGGTTCACGCCTCTGTATTTGAATTGTTGGTCAATTCCGGTTCACGTCTCTAACTTTGAACTGTTGGTCAGCTCCAGTTCATGCCTCTATATTTGACCAGTTGGTCAGCTCCGGTTCATGTATCTATATTTGAACTGTTGCTCAGCTATGGATCGCGCCTCTAACTTTGAACTGTTGGTGAGCGCCGGTTCGCAAAACCTAACTTTGAAATGTTGGTCAGGTCCGGTTCACGACTCTAACTTTGAATTGTTGGTCAACTCCGGTTCATGCCTCTATATTTGAACTGTTGGTCAGCTCCGGTTCGCACCTTTCAATTTGAATTGTTGGTCAACTCAGGTTCATGCACCTAACTTTGAATTGTTGGTCAGCTCCAGTTCGCGCCTCTAACTTTGAATTGTCGGTCAACTCCGGTTCACGCACCTAACACTGAATTGCTGGTCAATGCCGGTTCATACCTTCAACTATGAATTGTTGGGTAGCTCTGGTTCATGCCTCAATATTTTAACTGTTGGTCAGCTCCGGTTCATGCCTCTATATTTGAACTGTTGGTCAGCTCCGGTTCATGCCTCTGAATTTGAATTGCTGGTCAGCTCCGGTTCATGCACCTAACATTGAATTGTTGGTCAACTCCAGCTCATTCCTCTATATCTGAATTGTTGGTCAGCTCCGGTTCGCGCCTTTAACTTTGAATTGTTGGTCAGCTCCGGTTCATGCCTCGAAATTTGAACTGTTGGTCAGCTCCAGTTCATGCCTCTGTATTTAAATTGTTGGTCATCTCCGGTTCACGCCTCTAACTTTGAATTGCTGGTCAGCTCCGGTTCATGCCTCCAACTATGAATTGTTGGTCAGCTCCGGTTCATGCCCATGTATTTGAATTGTTGGTCAGCTCTGGTTCGCGCCTCTAACTAATGCCTCTGTATTTGAACTCTTAGTCAGCTCCGGTTCGCGCCTCTAAATTTGAACTGTTGGTTAGCTCCGGCTCATTCCTCTATATTTGAATTGTTGGTCAGCTATGTTTCATGTCTCTAAATTTGAATTGTTGGTCAGCTCCGGTTCATGCCTCGAAATTTGAATTGTTGATCACCTCCGGTTCGCACCTCTAACTTTGAATTGTTGGTCAGCTCCAGTTCATGCCTCTATATTTGAACTGTTGGTCAGTTCCGGTTTGCGCCTCTGTATTTGAATTGTTGGTCAGCTCCGGTTCACGCACCTAACCTTGAATTGTTGATCAGCTCTGCTTCATGCCTCTGTATTTGAACTGTTGGTCAGCTCCGGTTTGCGCCTCTTAATTTGAATTGTTGGTCAACTCCGGTTCATGCTCCTAACTTTGAACTGTTGGTCAACTCCGGTTCATCCACCTAACTTTGAATTGTTGGTCAACTCCGGTTCACGCACCTAACTTTGAACTGTTGGTCAACTCCGGTTCATGCACCTAACTTTGAATTGTTGGTCAACTCCGGTTCACGCACCTAACTTTGAACTGTTGGTCAACTCCGGTTCATGCCTCTGTATTTGAATTGTTGGTCAGCTCCGGTTCATGCCTCTGTATTTGAATTGTTGGTCAGCTCCGGTTCGCGCCTTTAACTTTGAATTGTTGGTCAGCTCCGGTTCATGCCTCGAAATTTGAACTGTTGGTCAGCTCCGGTTCATGCCTCTGTATTTAAATTGTTGGTCATCTCCGGTTCACGCCTCTAACTTTGAATTGCTGGTCAGCTCCGGTTCATGCCTCCAACTATGAATTGTTGGTCAGCTCCGGTTCATGCCCATGTATTTGAATTGTTGGTCAGCTCTGGTTCGCGCCTCTAACTAATGCCTCTGTATTTGAACTCTTAGTCAGCTCCGGTTCGCGCCTCTAAATTTGAACTGTTGGTTAGCTCCGGCTCATTCCTCTATATTTGAATTGTTGGTCAGCTATGTTTCATGTCTCTAAATTTGAATTGTTGGTCAGCTCCGGTTCATGCCTCGAAATTTGAATTGTTGATCACCTCCGGTTCGCACCTCTAACTTTGAATTGTTGGTCAGCTCCAGTTCATGCCTCTATATTTGAACTGTTGGTCAGTTCCGGTTTGCGCCTCTGTATTTGAATTGTTGGTCAGCTCCGGTTCACGCACCTAACCTTGAATTGTTGATCAGCTCTGCTTCATGCCTCTGTATTTGAACTGTTGGTCAGCTCCGGTTTGCGCCTCTTAATTTGAATTGTTGGTCAACTCCGGTTCATGCTCCTAACTTTGAACTGTTGGTCAACTCCGGTTCATCCACCTAACTTTGAATTGTTGGTCAACTCCGGTTCACGCACCTAACTTTGAACTGTTGGTCAACTCCGGTTCATGCACCTAACTTTGAATTGTTGGTCAACTCCGGTTCACGCACCTAACTTTGAACTGTTGGTCAGCTCCAGTTCATGCCCCTATATTTGAACTGTTGGTCAGCTCCGGATTGCGCCTATAACTTTTAATTGTTGGTCAGCTCCGGTTCGTGCCTCTGTTTTTTGAGCTCTTGGTCAGCTCCGGGTCACGCACCTAACTTTGAGTTGTTGGTCAGCTCCGGTTCGTGCCTCTATATTTGAACTGTTGGTCAGCTCGGGTTTGCGCCTCTTAATTTGAATTATTGGTCAACTCCGGTTCACGCTCCTAACTTTGAATTGTTGGTCAACTCCGTTTTGCGCCTCTAAATTTGAATTGTTGGTCAGCTCCGGTTCATGTCTCAAAATTTGAATTGTTGGTCAGCTCCGGTTCATGTCTCTAAATTTGAATTGTTGGTCAGCTCCGGTTCATGCCTCTAACTTTGAATTATTGGTCAGCTCCGGTTCATGTCTCTAAATTTGAATTGTTGGTCAGCTCCGGTTCATGCCTCTAACTTTGAATTATTGGTCAGCTCCGGTTCATGTCTCTAAATTTGAATTGTTGGTCAGCTCCGGTTCATGCCTCTAACTTTGAATTATTGGTCAGCTCCGGTTCATGCCTCTGTATTTGAACTGTTGGTCAGCTCCGGTTCGCGCACCTAACTTTGAATTGTTGGTCAGCTCCGGTTCATGCTCCTAAATTTGAATTGTTGGTCAGCTCCAGTTCGTGCCTCTAACTTTGAATTATTGGTCAACTCTGGTTTGCTTCCCTAAATTAGAACTGTTGGTTCACTCCAGTTTTCATACCTAACTTTGAACTATTGGTCAACTCCAGCTCGCATCCCTAAATTACAACTGTTGGTGAACTCCGGTTCCTGTCTCCGGTTTGTGCACCTAACTTTGAACTGAACTCATTAACACAGAGGTTGACTTACTGAGGTTCACTTCTAGCCTGTAGTTTTGAAGATATTCAGCGTGCTTAAAAAAAGTCCTACAAAACTCTTAGTGTGTTATCAGTGTAGTTAGGTTGTGTTCGGTCTATAATTGACTTTACTTCTAATCAGTGCAGAAATTCCAGTAATTCCAAACAGTTCACTGACTTTTCCCTGCAACTTTACTCCTTTTGAAAGTGTACAATTGCTTTATTGTCATCAAACTAGATAGAAGTAATCTGGATTAAACAACACAGCACACAGTATCGCCAATTAACCAATGGAATTCCTTGTAGCAAAATCCTGCAAGCACTCTTTCAAGAGTTAGGACTGCACAGCGGTCCCAAGTGCATCTGGTATATGAGATACTTTTTCCCCTTAACAGCAGATTCCTGCACTGGTCGATGCTCAGCTGACTTTTAATAATATATATATATATGTACATGTGCATGCTACATTTCTGCTGAACAACCCCAAGACCTTATCTCTGTTGTTTTTTCTTCGCTAACTGATTCACCTGGGATCGCCGTGCGGGCCTAACTATAGGTAGAGTAGCTCTAGGCTCAGGCTGAGAGTTGGCTGTAGCCTGAAGCTATGAAAACAGTCTGTGGCCAGCCAGCAGGAAATAATGAGTGCACCTAGGAACAGAACAAAACTCCACTGATTTTGTTTATATACATGAACACATTACCTTAATAGTTGCCTAATAATCTGAACCAAGTACATAGTACAAGTGTATATAGTATTTATATATTGGCAGGATTTGAGCTGAGAACTGTTGCCTTAGAACTGAGATACATTTACATTTAGGCATTTAGTTGACGCTGGTATCCAGAGCGACTTACAAGGTTATTTGTTTTACAAGTAGGACAGTGCAGTGTTAGGAGTCTTGCCCAAGGACTCTTATTGGTGTAGCTTAGCATTTGCTACCTAGACTGGGATTCAAACCCCCTGTCTCCCACATGGGGTGGTAGCTGTCTGGTGGAGTTAACCGCTGAGCCACACCAACACACATCTCATCAACAAAGGAAGTATGGGATTGCAGTGCTATTGGGAAGAAAGGTATAGGTATAAATATAATAAATGATGATAAATTTAGACTGATAAGGGCAATATTTATTGAGCTATTATCTCTCGCTCTACTAACTACTATTAGTGTCTCTAACCAAACATGCCAGACGTCTCGGCATGGAGCTGTAGAGGTTCCTAACGGTGTCCTGTGATAATCCATCCCATGCAGCTTGAATATCCTCACACAGTTCCTGCAGATGGTGCGGTATGGGTGGAGGTGGAGTGACACCAGGCCTTCTGGACATGTGACAACAGACTGTTCATCTTGGTGCTGACCGTGATGCCTTTGATGGTCGTCTCCACCAAGACAAGCAGGTCTTGTCACTGAAGATGACCCGCTGCCATTCTGAGTCACTCCATGACAGTCTGGTATAGGACCATTAGGTCTTTTCCACTCATGTGAAACGGTTCCGTTCTGGTTTGTGTACCTAATTCTGAATTGTTGAAATGCAAACTTATTCCCTGAACAGTACCAAGGTTCTAAGAAGCCACTTCAAGAACCAGGGTTCTTTTGGTCGAAAAGGGCTATAGGGGGGTCAAGTCTAGCACTGTGTGTTGGTTGACTGAACTTTCTACCAATACAGTCCAGTCAACACTCAGTCCAAGATCTGAACAGTTTTTTGGGGTATCTGCCAGAGATTCTCCTTTTTCCCTCAATCAGTCTTCCCTCATTCTACTGCCCATGTTGAAGGCAGGGTCCAAACTGGCAACAGTAAGTGAAAATTGATATTCCACTATAACTTTACTTGGTATAGACAAAACTAAAGAGCATTCAGACAGCATGCTGCCTAGAAAGTATAGCGGTGGATATGTGTCATCGTAAAAGGTGTTATCAGTAAACAGTTACCAATAAAAATCCACCTGCAGCGTCACCTCAGTGTATTTGGAAATGAGCTTATAGGCACCTCTTTGTTCTTGGTCACGTCCATGTGTGAACACATGCAAAGTATGCCCACCTGCAGTAAACTGGCCAGTCCCCAGGATTTTCCGTGTTCAAAAGTCCAGTTTGTTTATTAGTTCTTAGTTCCTGGACACAAGGAACTAATGGCCACTGAAAACGTGAACTTCTGTATGATTCAGATAACGTCAGTTACCAGGACTGCTGATGACACAGGTAGGAGGGGTTAAAGTGGATATACAGAGCAGATAGAGAGACAGGTACAGGTCATTTAGCGAGGAGGAGTGAACAGAAGTGCATGAAGAGTGGAAAAGGAAGCTCTCAGGTACGTTCTGCTGATTTTCTACCTCTACATACAGCACCAGTCTAACGTATAGACTCTAGAACTAGTTGGTGATCTTA
>CM067495.1:21417656-21453249 GCA_034552555.1 Semaprochilodus insignis | reverse complement strand
CTTTTCATCTAAAAATAATTTAAATATTGACTAATTTGGTTTTATTTAGGAGTTCATTATTTATGAGAGATGAAAGACAAAGGGTCATCCTACTGAAGAAGCTGTTCAAAGTGAAATTTAAAAGATAAAAAAATTACATTTTTTAGCATGAATACGTGCTTGCTGCCGGATGCTATAATAATCAGGCTCCGATTCAGATCGTTCATCATATGCCATGTCTCTTTTAGTTTAAAAGTATGTTCCTGTGACTCTGCTGACTTTCTAAATGAGGAGGACATCAGATCTGAATTGATTTACTGATTACTAGATAACGTATATGGAGAAAAAACATGAACGAATAGTCGAATCGTCGGCCAGGAAGGGCGAATCCGATTCCACTGACAAAATTCTGAGTCGGGTACAGCCCTAACTGTAATGCCTAATCAATACATTCCCAATATCATGATAAATATCTAATATACTTCCCTTTATACCCCACACCCCTGCAATGCAAACTGGGTGGTCCTAATCTGGGGTAACCCCTCTGTAAGCATTCCCTAAAGGGATTATCTGTGCTTAATCACCCATTTCCAAGACAAAATCTGGTGTCCAGAACTGCAACAGAGGAGCTGCCCCCAGATCTCACTATATCTCTGTTTCCAGCATTGGGTGGATCTTCTCCTAGCTAAAATGGATCTTACAGAATGGCCACATAAACCACAAAAACTTTGCGTCTACTTTCTCAAAATTCCAAAAACTTCCAAGAACATCTAATGTCTTGAAGTTCAGGGTATGTATCTATTGCTTTCGGGCCAGTTATCCAATGTTCAGGATTAGCCTGTTGTACGGCACACTGAAATCCATTTCCAGAGAGAACTGAGGAAAGGCTCCGCTGAGGAATGAGTTGGCAATAAGCTACATATCAGAATTCAAGCCAACAATACACCTTCATCCAACCATGCAAAACTCCGTAGAAACCCTTGTTGGGGGCGTGCATTCGCATTCTGGCTTTGTCAGAGATCAGCCACCCGATCTCCAGCTTGACCCCTGTCGGGTTCAAAGCTCTCAATCTCAAATACACCTCAATTTATTGCCAGCCACACTTGCACGCTGCTACCAATTAACTTTCCTCCCACAACAAATTACCGTGCAGGAATAACTACATCTGTGAGCTGGCAGGGAATCCTGGTGAGGCCACAGCTCAGTGTTGCGTGACAGCCTGCCAGCCAATTAGGAATGCAAATGGGACTAATATGCAGCTGCCAAAACAAACGAACGGAAATGGGATCCGGAACGCTGCCAAACGTGCTAAATTCCGCTAGCTAAGAAAACACACGGATAGAAGTTGCAGATAGCTGCGTGTCATTGGTCCAAGCAATGGTGCCATCACTTGTATTCTGAGCAGTCGTTCTGGCCAAGTAACTGGGTGTTGTGAGAGTCCCCTAGGAAATAGGCTCCCATGAGGCTTCAACACTGGAGCTGGCTCCAAAACTGAAACACCTTCCAAGTGAAATTACTGTGGATCCTGGCATGGCACCAGATGTCTGTGTGACTGGAAGCTAAAGAGATCAATAGGAGTTGTTGGCAGTACAGGCAATTGCATCTGCAGTATAAATAACCAGGAAAGCAAGAAGGCTATTTGACTTTCTAGCAAAGAACGAATTCAAACTAACTTCCAGTGCAACTAGCTACATAAAACATTGCCAAGTTATTAAGTTGACTTGGCAAATCCAAAAAGGTCACGGTGTTTAGGGTTGAACCATGAGACTTGGCAGGGTCAGAAAGCGTAGATACACTCATCATCAAAAGAACAGCTGCACAAATAGCTGCACCCAGAAGGAATCAACCCACAGGAATGAAACTTGGTGGGTAGGTTTGACATCGTGAGACATGTCAATGATTCAAGTTTCATGCTAAGCCACACATGGGATGTAAGCAAGGATGGGCCTTATCTCTGTACCTGACTGACCCAACAGCCATGATTGCAGACATCCAGCGAGCAGTGATGTCCTCCATGAGTCTTCCTGTTAGTGCAGCACCATTGTCAGATGGCTGCACCACTCAGGACTACATGCACACAGACCGTTACGACGAGTGTCCATAACACCACGTCACCGTCACCAAAGACTGCAATGGTGTCGTGTCAGACTGTCATGGAGTGACTCAGAATGGCAGTGGGTCATCTTCAGTGACGAATCCTGCTTTTGTCTTGGTGGAGACGACAAGCAAACCCGTGTGTGGATGGTCAGTGCCAAGATGGCACATACGTTCAGAAAGCCTGGTGTCTCTCCACCTTCACCCCTACCGCACCATCTGTGGGAACTGTGTGAGGATATTCAAGCTGCATGGGATGGATTATCACAGGACACCATTAGGAACCTCTACAACTCCATGCCGAGACGTCTGGTACGTTGGGTTGGTGGACGATTCTCAGTCCAGCAGTGACACTGAGGTGTCCAGCAACACTGCTGTGCCTGATCCACTCACACCAGCACAACACACACTAACACACCACCACCACCACGTCAGTGTCACTGCAGTGCTAGAAGAATGATCCCACATAATATCTGCTCTGTGGTGGTCCTGTGGGGGTCCTGACCATTGAAAAACAGGGTAATACAGTATACAGAGAAACAGATGGACTACAGTCTGGAACGGTAGAACTACAGAGTGCTCCTATATGGTCCATGGAGCTGATACAATGTTGGGTGAGTGTATATACAACAGATTAGTAGCAGCTTAGCAGCCTCTGGGATTCCATTACAAAAGCACTGCTAACCCAATCAAGTGTGCAGGTTTGAGGATATGATTTAAATGTGTATAGCGCCACCTGCTGCTTGTCTCTTGTGCATGCGACAAGTTTTAACTATGGATATCAGTCAGTCTGTATAACCTAGCAAGAAATACAAACAGATACATCAAAGCTACAAACAGATTTTTCACTTTCCATATGGTGCTCTAATCATGGCTGACATCTTGCATGAACCACCTTGGTTTAAATTAGCTAGAAAAGAATTATGATGACAAATGGAATCACAGCCACGCGCTAACTTCACTCAAATGCCTTGATCAGGTTTGAGCTGTTGTATAGTTGCAGCGTAAAGAAATTGGGTGGTATTTTTAGAGACAAAAGGTGTAGCGGGGGATGAGAATTAACGAGGCGGGGGAGATTCATTAGGCAGTTAACAAGGCAATTAGGCAGCATGTGTTATGGATTTCTCTTCTCGGCGCACACATGGTATTTAAGCTCTCGGCAAAGCTATAAAGACTTAGAAGGCCTTAATGAGTTTACCTCCTGTCGGACTGCTCAGAGACGCGTTCGCAAAGGTAGGATCCGGAATCAGGATACGGTGAAGGATCAAGAATTAAGCCTAGAACTGGAAATCACTGTTCATACATTCATACCAACTGGCCAGCTCAGTCAGTTCCCAGTGCTGTCCTCTTGCTGCCTGCTGTTGGATGGAGCAGAGAGGTGCAGACATCCCCAGGAGCCCTCAGGTTACCCTGTTACCTTCTGGCTGCTGCACTCTGGTAACACTATGTACTGACATGCCAAAAGTCATGGGAGGCAGGCCAGTGCAGCATTCTGTAGCTTCCATGGGTTGTTGGAGCAGAAGAGCCACCTCCGTTAACACCACGGCACCAGACACAGCACCTCATCTGTGCTTGTGAGGTCGCCAACAGGTCCATAGGGGACTGGTAACATGTTTAGCATGGCCTGATGAGTCACAGTACCAGTTGTTTTGGGGCTGATGGTAGAGTTTGTGTGTAGCACAGACCTCATCAAGCCATAGACCCCAGTTATCAACAAGGCACTGTGCAGGCTGGTGATGGTTCCATGTCAAGGATTGAGTCCACTGGTCCGCCTAAACACATCATTGACCAGTGATCATCTACCCCTATAATGATGGGATATTACAACAGGATAATGCACCTTGCCATTGGACCCAAGTTGTCCAGAATTGGTTTGAGGAGCATCCTGGAGAGGTCAGATGGTGTGGCCAGCACATTCACCCAACAAGAGCCCAGTTGAGGGATTCCACTATTGTACCTCTCTCAAACTCTGATAATTCACATCACCTTGCCATGAGCAGGCCGGGCAGTGTTCAGCCTCACTAACAAGATGAACATCTGCTTCTGTTCCATCTGCCTTGATCCGGTACCCCTGCTTGCCTGCCTTACGGACCAGTCTGACCGCCATGGAGCTTCCTGCTGCCCATGTTGTCTAGAAAGCTTCATTCCATTGGCCCTCCCGTAGATTCTCCTGCCTGCACAGACTAACACTAATGCCAACTGATTTTCATGGATCCATTTTCCCACCGTTACTCTGCCTCCAATGGTCTTTGGTGATCACTGGTTAATCCAAATACTTCTGTCCAATCAAAAGCTGTTTCACTGGCCCCATTCTTTATATACAGTATTATAAGCTCCGCGGACAAAAGATGAGTCACCTCTTTGATGTTCCGGGGGTGTTTTAATTACATGGAAATGGCCCCTTTGATTGAGGCGACAATTAAGTTGACAACTGACGATTCTTGCATTCGCAGGGCTGTGACTGACTGGCATGACGAGCATTCAGGACCATTCACACTGGCCTGCAAAATCCCCTGAGCTGAATCCTCTTGAAGATCTGTGGGACTACCTGGGACAACCAGGAAAACACCAGGGAAGGCATCCAACAAATCTGGCCCAACTGACCAATTCTTTGATGTAAGAGTGTCTGAACATTGATGTGGCTACATGAAGAAACTTGTCCAGGTCATGCCAAATCCAGTCACAGCTGTTATTGGTGCTGATGGAGGTACTACATGCTATAAGGTACTACCTGCAATGGAATGGCAGTTTGTCCAGGGTGTATCCTGCCTTCTGGCCAGTGAGCACCGGGAATGGTTCCAGAAGGATAAGTGCCTTAAAAGATGGATAGATTAATGAAATAATTAATTAATATTCTCTGTTCATACTGTTCTTACTGTTCTGCCATCCAGTGTTGACTGAAGGAAGATGGCTTCCCTTTCTGAGGGTTGGTTCCTCTCGAGGTTTGTCCTTGCCACTGTTGCTCTTGACTTGTTTATTTGGGGCTTGTACCTGGATCCTCTGTTAATCTGTTGTATGAATTGACCCACAAGTACATTCGGTTTAGCCTGCCAGAATGTTGGAATACCGCCACCCATTACACATTAGGAGAACATAGTGTAGTTTAGTTTACCTTCTGGAAGTACTTTTAGTAACAGCATATAGTGTCAAGTCAGATCATTAATCAGTCAAAGACATTACTCCGATATCTCGATCAACAGGAACATTGGTTAGCAAGGTTAGCTAAGAGCTGGTCTTGGAGGTTCTGAATTCAAAAGACTTCTATTTATTCTCTTTACTGACATGTACATGACTTGCAAACAGCTTCTCGCTAAGCACATTAGCTCAGGGAAATTGCCACTCTCTATACTTTGGTTGTAAAATATGGATGGATTGATAGTATGGAGATGCCCCGAGGCATGTGGAACGCTGCGAGTCTGAAATGATGCAGCTCGCGCAAATGATTTCCTCGCCACAGCAGAGAGGAGAGAGAGGGAGAGAGAGAGAAGCTGGGAACATCACAGCAATTAACGGCAGGGAAATGCTCTGTGAATATGCCGACTATTCGCCCGCCAGATGGTATTAGGTTACCACAATGACAACACAGTCGAGGTAAATGTGAAGAACTACAGACTGAATTAAGACCACTCAGGGTTTTATCGTTAATGAGGTGGACAGTAGAGCTTTCACAGTAACCGTTAGTCAAGTTAATGGTTATTATATGTTAATATATTTTCTTATGTTAATCGAATATGATGACAGGACAACTGCATTTACATTTGACTTATACTCTGTACTGTATACACGTGTAATGGTATAAAATTAAGCCCTATTTTTGCATATTCTTCATTTTTGTGTATTATATAACACCTTTATAAAGCACTAACAAGGGTGAAAGAAGCATTTACTAGAGCACTTATGTGAATTACACATCAACAGTACTTTATCATGCAGCAGTTAAAGTGAATTAAGCTATTGAACATTGCACAGAACATTGCTATTGTGCATTGCACAGACTTACTATTCTATTAAGCAGTAATTACAGTAAATTAAGCATTTTCCTGAGCACTTGTGTATCATACATTATCATCATGTTATTAAGCAGTAACTAACGGAATTAAACATTTTCCAGGATTCGTCTTTGTGTATTACACATTAACATTTTATTAAGTGTTAACCAATGAATTATGCCTTTTCCAAAGCACATTTATTTGTGAATTACACATAAACAGTACTTTATTATGCAGTAGTTGGAGTGAATGAAGTTTTTCCAGAGCAGTGCTATTTGTGTATTATACAGAATTACTATTTTATTAAGCAGTAATTGGAGTATTTTACAGTGCACTTTTGTGCATTATAAGGTATAATCCTCATGTTATTAAGCAGTAAGTAGTGAATTAAACATTCTCCAGAACACCTTTTGGTTTAGTCTGCATTTTATTAAGTTGTAACTTGTGAAATGTGCGTCTTCCAGCACACTCTGAATTGTGAATTGCAGCTCAGTAGTACTTTAACAAGCAGCAATTAGAGTGAATTAAGCATTTCCCTGAGCACTTTTATGTATTATACATTACTACTTGTCTACTAAACAATAAGGTGCTAGATGAGGAATTAGGCATTTTCTAGCACCCTGTTGCGTACTATATATACACATCACTACACATTTGGATTTAGATAGAATTTATTTCCACAGCACTTTTATTTAGTAGTGCAGAGTAAGAATTTCATTCAACTACTTGTTTCTTTTGGATCTTGAATCTTGAATTAACATTACAGTGCAACTCTCTGAAACAGGCAGCTAGTGAATTAAGCCTATATTTTGCCTATATTTAGCTTTATGAAGGTAGTAACTGAACTGACTGCTTATTACTACCTAAATAAGTAAATATGAAGTAAGCATTTTTTTTCCAGAGAACTTTGTGTATTGATGTAGAACATAAAAAATGGTAAATCACAAACTTACTCTACATTACAACTATTTAACTCTTTTAAAAACTATTTTTACTCTTAATAGCAGCTACAGGCTTAAAAGAATATTTATTATAAAGTATGTAAAGTATAAAGCATGTATTTTTATGTATAAAGTATGTATTATAAAGTGTTAAATGTATTATAAAGCCCCCTTATTTGGAATTGAGAATAAAAATATTCACCTTCATGAACCAAAAGACATCCGATTCGTTGCCTATAAAAAGAAAATCAGTTCATTTTCATCAGTAAACTGCAATCAGAGCTCAAATTGCCATCACACTGGAAAGAGAACCCCTGCCAGGTATTGCTTGGCGTATGTGTATATTCTTGGCAAAATGTCTAAGGTAGCTCCTCATAAAGCTAGTTGAGGGAATGCCAACAGTGTGTGAAGCCTTATCAAGACAAAGTGTTGCTACTCTGAAGGATTTAAAACTGAACATAGCTTTTGAATCACAGTTCTTCACAGTTATCATGTCTTCACCATCACCCTAAAAGGTGGAAAACGGTAAAAATAAAGAGTGCAGTTGTCTCAAAACTTCTGCCTGGGCCTATGCAAGCATAATCAACCCAAGTAATTCACACAAGCACAAGGCTAGCAAGGACTGTAAAGACCTGAAAAGTCCTGATCTTCTTTGCACTGAGGTCTCCTGTTAGGTCTCCTTAGTTTGGTCTTTCATGCTGTAATAAGAGCAAAATGTCTTTGACAACTCATGAAGTGTTTGAGAAAAGGAGGCGTAGATGGCTGAAAGGATATGGCAGGGCTTCATTAGCTACAGCGTGCCACTATTCAGAGCATAGTTTGGCACTGGTTTGACTCAAGGGCCTCCTAATTTGTCCAGCTTAAGGCATCACAGCCTTCATGCAGAGGTGGGTAGAGTAGCCTCATATCAGAATAAACAACGCCTAGCAAAAACCCAACTTGAGTGGGAGTAAAAAAGGTCAACACCTACATACTGAACTAACTACACAGTAGATGTGCAGTATGTCCAATGTCAGTTCACTAGACAAGCAAAATGTCACCTTGCATTTTTAAGGTGGTAGTAACTTCAGGCTCCTGCAGATGGCGCTGTATGAGGATGATGGGGCTATAAAAACCTCCGGGGTGTGAGTGATGGGATCCATAGATTGAGAAGAGGTGGTACAGTGCAGTGAATGTCTCGTTCCATGTGTGGAAAATGGCTCCAAAGCAGATGTTAATGATGGGCTAAAAAGAGGGAGTGCATTTGGGCATGCCAAAGACCATAGTGTGAAGGAAGTAGCTGAATCTGCAAGCGTATGGTCATACGGGTCTACCAGCAGTGGCTAAAATCCCAGTCTACAGGGAATTCTCCTCGGAAATGCTCCAGGGAAGGCATCCACCAAATCTGCCCCAACTGGCCTCTTCTTCAAAAGGAGCAATGGGTTCTTTTAAGGACCCCAAAGTAGTTCTTCTACAGAATCAGCCTCTTGAGCAGTGTTGTGAGAAAGTACTATTGACTCTACTTGTATGAAGGTACTACAACATTGATCACCATCCACATGCCTCTTTTCAAAGGAACTTTGGTTCCCTTTAAGGAACCAAAAGTGGTTCTTCCACAGCGTCGCCCTCTTGAGAGAGCACCATTAACTCCACTTATAAGAAGGTACTACAACATTGTTCACTGTCCACATGGCCTCCAACAGGACATGCCGTACCATAGAGTAGGTGATTGGTAAAAGACACTGGAGCTAACCTTGCTGAGTCCAGCCTTTTGATCGATGCTGCCCATCTACAGGAAAGTGCCCCACTATCAGAGCATGAGCCTGAGATCTCTGATTGAATGACCATTTCTGTAAAATATTAAGAAAAGGTCTCACACAGAAGAATGAAGCGGACCACGACTGTGTCTTTTACTGCAGACTGACGCCAAAATCGATTCACAGAACTTTTCCAGATGCCCGTCAGTAAAGAGTGAGTAATGAAACCGATTAATGACTCTAATTAGGCCTCTAAATCACCGTTCAACATGCTGCCCACGGATTTGATGGACCGAGCTCCGGTTACGAGCAACTTCAACTGGACAGCCGCTCGTAAAAGGATTTACTGTCACGGCCAGCAGCCTCTAGAAGTGTAAATAAATCTGCAGAATATGTGCGGGACGGTCATATTTCCTCCAGTCCTAGAGGGCACATCCATCCAGCAGGGTTTCAACCCTCTTCAATAGTGCTTAAGCAGCTCATTACAGAGCGCCGTCTGTAGCAGTCAATGGAGATCCCCACACAAATGCTGGCAGCTGGCAAAAGAATACTGGGAGTAACAAAGCATTAGCAATAAACTTGATTCTTTACCTTACAAGTCAGACTTACTTTCCGTTTAATGGCTTTTTGCAGGCCACCTAGTGACCATTCCACCACTGGATGGAAATTGACTTTGATCATTTTAACTAATAGAATCTATTGGTTGCATGGCTTTTTAAAGGCAACAGGTTTCTTATGTTGTTCTTATGATGTCATAAATAAAACCACAGAAGAATGAATGCCATAAGCTCCACATATCCGCAGAGCATGATGATAGAATTAGAAATACCCACCTTGGACTTCCACGCGCTGGCCGCTTTGTCAGACACACCCACCTGGGACTTCCACGAACTGGCCGCTTTGTCAGACACACCCACCTGGGACTTCCGCCAGCCACTTTGTTAGAGACGCTTTGTTAGAGTCACCCAACTCGTTTCCAACATTGTTTCTAAAAACAATGTTCAATGTTCATCTTAAAAAAATGGACATAACTGCACTTTACTGCTCCCACTACCAGTGGGCTATCTGCTCCCTCCCTGTATTTATTGTTTGCTGTTTTGTATATTGTAAATTGTCTTGTAAATCTATTGTATTTATTGTTCTATGTAGCACCTTGGTCCTGGAGGAACGTTGTTTCGTTTCACTGTGTACTGTCCACACTGTATATGGTTGAAATGACAATAAAAACTACTTGACTTGACTCGGACTTCCACCCGCCGGCCACTTTGTTAGAGCCACTTTGTTAGAGTCACCCAACTCGGACTTCCATCCGCTGGCCGCTTTGTTAGAGTCGCTTTGTTAGAGCTGCTTTGTTAGAGACACCCGCTTTGTTAGACACACCCGCTTTGTTAGACACACCCACCTGGCCACTTTGTTAGAAGCACCCACCTCGGACTTCCACCCGCTGGCCACTTTGTTAAGACACACCCAACTTGGACTTCCATCCGCTGGCCGCTTTGTTAGAGCCGCTTTGTTAGAGCCGCTTTGTTAGAAACACCCACCTTGGACTTCCACCCGCCGGCCGCTTAAAAAAAAAAACCCACCTTGGACTTCCACCCGCCGGCCGCTTTGTCAGAAACATCCACCTTGGACTTCCACCCACCCACCGCTTTATTAGAAACACTTACCTTGCACTTTTTTGTCCTTCCACAACTGTAGTTCAATCAGTAAATGTACAGCGTTATCATAGTCCAACTGTTAATACAATACAGAATCTCAAGACAAGATTCCTCAACCAGGTCACTGCACATTGTACAACATTTAACTGGTACAATCACGCTAATTGAAAGTTATTGGTTTGCAATTGTTGTTAATGATATTGCTGGTTCTGGTTATGACTTCAAATAAGTGACATCAAGCCTTCCATTATAGAAATCATTCAGTTTAATAGTCAAAATAATCCGCTATATGCAAAAAAATGCATTTAAAAAGGGGCAAAACAACTTCAGATGGTTGGTTAGTCTGGATTTTGGATAGTAAGTATCCTAGCTAGCACAGTAGCCAGTTTAGCAGAATTCATCAGCTATGTTAATATAATGTTTTAGTATATTAATCAAATTCCTTTAAAACTCACTAAACCTTCAGTTGAATTAGTTATTACACTAGATTATTAGCATACCTGCTATACATGCTTAAAGATTTCAGATTGTTTTACCTCTTTTCTTTAAACATCAAATGACTCAACTCAGATTCAAACCCAGAGACATAAAGCTCGGCTTGGACTTAGAGATCACAGAGACTCCCTAAAGACTCAAGGCTCAACTTAGACTTGCATCTCAGGGACTCAAGACTTGAAATGGACTCAACTCATAGAAACTCGACACTCGACTCAGATTTACACCCCAGAGAACCAAGACTTGACTCTTGCACTCTTTGCACCCTAGAGACCCAACCCATTTTAAGGACTCAAGACTTGACTTAAGAGATTTACTCAGATTCACTCCCAGATACTCAGGACTCAAATACTTGAGACTTAAGTCTGACTTGAATCACTAGAAACTAAAGACTTGACTCCCACCCCAGAGAACTCTAACTGGACTCTACTCCTAGAAACTCGACTCAGATTCACACCCAGATACTCCAGACTCAAACTGGAGTCAGGCTCCCCCAGAGACTTGAGACTTGACTCGAGTTCGCACCCTAGAGACTTGAGACCTGACTCGGACTTGCACCATCGGACTTGACTCGGACTTAACCCATAAGGACTCAAGACTTGATTTTCCAGATGCTCGACTCAGATTTACACCCAGATACTCTGGACTCAAACTGGAATCAGGCTCTAGAAACCTGAGACTTGACTCAGCTTCCCCCAGAGGCTTGAGACTCAACTCAGATTCGCACACTAGAGACTTGACTCGGACTTACACCATGGAGATTCGACTCTGACTTGAATAGAGTCTCCCTGGAAACTCCACTTTCAAAGGCTCAGGACTTGCATCCTTTCTAGGATCTGAGGTTAGTTCGTGTGTCTTGAGTCTCAGGCCCAAGTGACTTGAATATCATTGCATGTGTGTGCTTTATGTCTATCATTTGTTATGATTCCTTTAAGATCCGGGACAGCATCTTCACCACACATGGTGGATTTATATACATTTTTAGACCCATTTTTATCAAAATATCCCTTTTCCATTCCTCACATACCTGAACGCTTGCATTACAGTGATATAGCATATGGCACGCTGAGACAGAGTGAAAGAGTGATTACAGAGTGAACAGAACTGCGACAACAAAAGGCAGGTCGTACGTCTGATCAGCTGGCTGGAATCAATCCTATTCTTATCCCACCAGCAGACTGACGACCAAGCATGGGCTCTTCGATACAAGCTGTGTGCAGCGGCCAGATAAGGCTGTGCTGCGGCAGCTATTACATCTTGTTTTGACTTGTAGAGTTACAGTCACAGTCCACAGGCATTTCAGGTATTACCAGCGGCTTCAATAACCGTGGCAGGCTCAGCACAGCATTTTCTCAACACTGGAGGAGGATATTAAGACTGCGTCACCCTTCTCAAAATAACCATAACTATAAATTGATAAGCCATTGGTCTGTAACAGCTGTTATTTATTTTTACTGGGTGCACACGACTGTTCATATCTCATGCCATATTGTTATTCAACAGTAGCAAACCAAAAACACAGGGAATGTGTGACCAAGAAAACGCAGTGGTGAATGAGGTACATGCAAACATACACTCATCACATAAGAAATTCACCCAGAAGGAATCTACCAACGGCAATGAAACCTGGTGGGCAGGTTTGACATCATGAGACATGCGAACGATTCAAGTTTCATGCTCGGCTATGCATGTGACATAAGCAAGGACGGGTCTTATTACTGTACCCGACTGACTATATAAGGTCGTCCTGTTGCACATGCTTTCCATTCTGACTGGTGCTGTTGTGTTGGTAGCACCTTTGCAAGTGAAGTATACCTCAAATTAAGAGTTCAAAAGCAATTTGAGCAGTTGGAAGAGTTGGAGAGGGATCGCATCGTAGGGCTCCGGGAAGTGGGATGGTCTTATCAAAGTATTACGCACCATCTAAGTCATGTGGATACTACCATAGCACGCTGTTGGCGGCAGTGCATGAAAGAAAGCACGCACCAGTGACACGAAGGATCTGGGAGACCTACACGAACCACAGAGCGGGAGAATCTGCCGTTCGTCCAACTTGTACAGCGAGCAGTGACGCCCTCCGTAAGTCATCCTGTTAGTGTCAGCACCAATTGCAGGCGGCTGCACGACGCAGGACTACATGCACACAGGCCGTTACGACGACTGTCCTTAACACCACGTCACCGTCACCAAAGACTGCAATGGTGTCATGCCAGACTCAGAATGGCAGCGGGTCATCTTCAGTGACGAGTCCTGATTTTGTCTTGGTGGAGACGACCAACAAGTCAGTGTGTGGAGACACTGTGGTCAGCACCAAGATGAACGGTTTATTGTCACGTATCACACGTCCAGAAGGCCTGGTGTCACTTCACCTCCACCCCTACCGCACCATCTGCAGGAACTGTGTGAGGATGTTCAAGCTGCATGGGATGGATTACCACAGCAATTGCAGGTCCAGCTTGTGTTGGGTAACTTTTGGAGAAATCAGGCAAACGGTTTTCTTTCACAGCACCGTAACAAGCGCCAGATTGAGCTTAAGCTAGTTGCGGATTGGGAGAATGTGCCTTAGGGTGGTATTAAAAGCAGAGAAATCAGTATGTTATACTTGTAAACTCTACCTGGTAACCAAAGGAAAGAGCATCTGTCTGAACAGGCTGTTGGTCAAAGTGTTAACCTCAGTTTAGGCATTATCGTGAGTCAGCAAATCAGCACTCCAGGTTTCATTAGAAGACTGGTAAGCCCCTTTTCTCTACTGAAATGTTCATTTTCAGTGAGGTGCCAATGGATCTATGGCATCAGTGTGCCTCAGACCTGCATACGAATCTGAATGTGTGTGTGTGTGTGTGTGTGTGTGTGTGTGTGTAGGTGGCCAACACTTGCAGCAACTGTATAAAAACAGTGGCCGTCTGCCATGACCAAGGGCCAGTCTTTCTCCCACACATGTAAAAGCTCAGAGATATGGAGTTAAACACAAGGAGCGAGGTCAAATCTGATCTCAGCAGGGAGCTTGAAAAGCTAAGTTTCCTCTATGAATATATGGGGAAAGAATGCTGTTTACTGTGACCTCAGCATGAAATAACTAATTAACTATGATTGGCAAACTCAATCAGCAGCAACCAAAAGGGGTCAAAAAACTCGTTTGCAACTGGTGTGTGCTTCATGCAAGGTCAAGTCAAGTCTTGAGTCTCGAGCATGCGAGTTTGAGTCAAGTCTCGAGAAGAAGATTTCAAAACAAGCATTTCATTATAGAATAAACCTTCAATCTGAAGGACAGACCCCAGTAAATCAGCTGACCGGTTAAAAAAAAAAAAAGAGAGTCACCTTGCGTGTTTAAGATGGTGGTAACTTCAGGCTCCAGCAGATGGCGCTGCACGAGGATGACGGGGCTGTAAATACCTGCTTTGGTTGAGAAGATTGAGAAGAGGTGCTACAGTGCAGGGAATGTCTCGTTCCATGTGTGGAAAACGGCTCCAAAGCAGATGTTAATGATCGGATAAAAGGAGTGACTGCATTCGGGCGTGCCAAAGACCATAGTGTGAAGGAAGTAGCTGAATCTGCAGGTATATGGAACCGTACGGTCATACGGGTCTACAAGCAGTGGCTACAATCCCAGTCTACAGGGAATTCTCCTCGGAATTGTGCCAGGGAAGGCATCCACCAAATCTGGCCCTACTGCACAATTATTTAATGCAAGAGTGTCTAAACACTGATGTGGCCTACATCCAGAAACTCCATGCCGGTCTACGCGAAGTTGTTCCAAGTTATCCCCAATTGCTAGTCCATAAGGGACCAAATTGGGTAAACCAATCTGCTATAGCACCATCCGGAGGCTGACCAGTGCTGGATCTCTAGTTAGTGAAGACAGACAGCAGCTCACTGACTGTGAGTGGAATAGCTAAACGATGACCACCCCAGAGCTTTTGACTTTCAATGGGTCCAAGAGGTTAATTCACGTGTCCCAGATTCCCCTATTACCCTCTGCATTCCATACCTTCCTGTTACATGTATTCCATAACTACCCAACTCTGGCACATTTGAACAATTTCAGGCCCCCCCCCCCCACATTTGACATGGTCAGGAAGCTGACCTGCTTGTTCTCCAAAAAACACTTTTAATCCATCTACTTTGTCACAGTATCTCTCTCCCGCACTTTCCCTCACTCTGTGACGCGGCACTTGCCAGATACCCAGAGTTCATTTAAAAGAACTGTTTTCCTTTACTTAGAAAAATGGAGATAAACTTGATATATGATCTATTTGCACAATGGCAGACGGCGCTTTTATTATATCCTTCCAAAGTAAGTAAGTATCTTCAGCTCCGTTTCAGACTGCTGTATCTCTTCCTGCACCAGCAGTTGTTTCCAAGCATTTCATCACCTGCAACACAGCAAAATAACCAGTGGACACTCTGCAGGCAAGTTAGTCAAAAACACTGTGTGTAGCATGTTCGCCCGAATCCGGATGTATTATTTATGCAGCTTGTGCTTCGTCTGCAGTAGATACACCTGGACTATAAATACAACCAATGGAAACTTCACGTGGTCAGAGCATCCATCAATTACCTCTCCGATCTCTGGCAATTGGACTCTACTCTCATTCACTCCAGGCAATATGTGTAGCATAGAGCGTAATCATGGTTCATTGATCACCAGCTGACCACCACCACCTACCCACTACCTACTGGCTCCTAAACACGGTCACCAGGTCAGCGGTCAGGCTCAATGAGGTTCTGTCCACATCTATATGGACATATATGAAACAACAGTCGACTCTTCTTTTTGGCCTCCTTTCCACTGATGTTTGATGTTTAAAGATCTAAAGTTGTTTACTCCACTTTCAGGCTGTAGAATCGTTTGACGGGAGAGAACTTCTTTATTAACAGTGCTATCTCTTCATCGCCGAGCTTTCATTTTCCCTTTTATCTCAAGATTGTGGATTGCTCCAGTATTTCACTGAACCCTTTAAACCTAGTGCACTTAGTCGGTATGTGCAGTTAGCACGATTGACTGCAGCTTTAGGAACTCCAATGTTAATTTCAGGTGCAACGCTATGCCACTAATAGCCCATATTGAGGTCGCATGTAGGCACATTCACGCTAGCCACACCAAGTCGTTTCAAAAAGTAGTGGACCAGCCAGCAGGACTGCATAAACTTGGGTCGCATCTCATTCAGAGCGACTTACAGAAGTGCTTTGTTGCTCTGTCAGGGAATGCATCCTAGATAGTCCAGCTACCCGTCGGCTCAAACGCTACCAGGACAAAAGCCAGCGCCAACAACTAGTCAAGTTCGATCAGCATTTATTTATATGCACCTGTTACAACAGGTGTTGGCACCAAATAGCTTTACAGAGAATCCGGGTCCAAAGCCCCAATGAGCAAGCCAAGGGCAACAGTGGCAAGGAAGAACTCCCTCAGAGCAAGAGGAGGAACCCATCCTCGTCTGGTCCACACCGGACAGCAAGACGAGCACAAAAGCAACATCAACAGGATCAGATTTGACCATTACATGCAAAATAATAACACTTAGAAGGAAAGATAGACAACAGAACCACAATACATGCAAAGTGTTAGATTAAGAAAGAAATGAGTCTTTAGATTGGGCCAGAAAACCAGTACTGATTCTGGCGTTTGGACAGGCAGTGGAAGTTCATCCCTCCATCCGGATGATAGGTTAGAGAAGGGTCTCAATACTTGTCTTCTATCCATCTTGAAGGAAGGTGGGTCAAGCCTGGTTGTACCTGAAGGTCAAGGGGCTTGAGGTACAAACTGAGCTTTAACAACAGCCCCTAAGGTAAGGAGGGACTGGTCCAATCTTGGCTTTGTAGGGAAGCAGCAGAGTTTTGGGGGAGCCAGTAATGGGAATGCCGCAATGGGGGGGACATGAGTGATCTTGGGAAGACTGAGGACAAGCTGAGTATTAGGTAGCAACTTGGTAATACAGGCTGGGCAGGCAGATGGTGCAGTGTTAGCCATGAGTGTGTTACAGAGTGTCAGATGTAAACGACATGCTGAAGTCACCACAGCTTTGGCTTATCCAGGGAAATGATTGCTTACTAGCCAAATACTAGTACCATATAGTTCTTTCTGTAACTGAACCAGGAATCATTCCATATTATCCCATTTTAAACAGCAATTCCTGGACTGTGTCTGAAATTGTAGGCCACTGGTAAACAAGACATACTTGGGTGTTGCACACTTCAAACTATGTGCTCCAAGATTGGATGTTTTGCGTCGGTCAGAAACGCGTCCATCCAGCCTGCGTCCCAGCCTAGTCTTACACAGCATGCAGTGGGACTGGTTTAATTCCGTGGAGTATTCCACAGCAATAAAAGGAGCTTTGGGTTTTTGTGTTTAGCAGAAAAACTGATTTCTGTTCTCTCCTCCACTGTAGTCTTTACAGCTGCTGTATTTCAGGCACTGTGTTCATCTCGCTCCCTGCTGCCCAATGCACCAGCGGAATTATTAGTTGACTAGTCTATGCTATCTGGCCCTCTGTGGTTTCAACATGGCTAATATGTATCTGGCATCTGGTATGCCTGATATGATGTAACTGATGATATAACTTGTGTTCTATTATGATTCTATTATGACTCTATTCTATTCAGGTTCTACCTAATACAGCATTACTTCATTACTAGGGGTTCAGCAAATATGTTTATACAGCTGAGTATCACAGTATTATGTTCTGTCATACTGCATCGATTCTCAAAACCACAGTGCCAATTATTAATCGGTAGTTAATGTAAATATTGGTGGCAGACAGTGGATCATTTAGAGTTGGCCATCTTCATCCATAAGACTCTTCCTCTCCAACATAAGCAAGTAGCATGAAAACGGTATCGCTAACATTAGCATTAGCAAATCTACACATTTGTTTATGTTTGTACTTTTTATACTGTGACTATTTTTCTTGAAATTAGACTTTAATTAGAATATGCTGGTTTACAGTTTTGCAATACACTGACGTACTGAAAGTCATGGGATAGCAGTATGTGACTTGACTGTGAGAGGGTGTTACCTCACGGGACGGCTCGGGAACGCCCACACCTGTATGAGTTGTGAGGTATCATCTTGTATGTAAGGCTAAACACTGGCCAGCATGCTCATAGCAAGGTAAGTTGTGCAGGCTTTTAACATCCCTTGATCCACAGTATCACATGTGTACCGGGAACGCCTCCGGCGCGGTCTGTCTAGAACTGTCCGTACAAACAGACAAGGGACTGTGGCAGCAATCACATCCATGTTCACTGCAGGAGGCCCCTTAAGCATCCATGGCATATGGGACCAAAAGACCCACCAGAGTGCCCCTGTTAATACCACCACACCGGACACCGCGCCTCACCTGGGCTCATGATGTTGCTAACTGGACCCTAAAGGACTGGCGACATATGCCGTGGTTTGATGAGTCACGGTACCAGTTGTTTCAGGCTGATGGTAGGGTTAGCGTGTGGCACAGAAGCCATGGACCCCAGTTGTCAACAAGGCACTGTGCTGGCTGGTGATGGTTCCATACTGGTGTGGGGTGTGTTCTCATGGCATGGGTTGGGTCCACTGGTCCGCCTAAACACATCATTGACCGGTGCCCACTAGGCTTTACTGCTTAGTGACCCTTTGCAGCCTTTTATTGGCTACACGTACCTCCATAATGATGGGATACTCCAGCAGGATAATGCACTGTGCCCTGAGAAGCCCAAGTGGCACAGAACTGGTTCCAGGAGCATTCTGGAGAGATCTGACAAACGGTGTGGCCTGTGCATTTGCCCCCTCCCCCATAAGCCCAATCAAGGCAGTCTGAACTCTGATAATTCACGCTGGCCTGTATTCATGACTTTCAATTTTGGCTCCTCTTAGTGACTGACTACTGACTATATCCCTGTAATCACTTTCTTCTGGAGACTTCCAGGTCCATAGGTATTATGTTCAGGCTCATGGCTAATAAATATGGAAGTAAATAAATAAATAAACGAATAAACAAATAAACAAATAACAGAATACCTGGCAACTTTCCATCCTATTAATGATGCATTCTCTCACCATAATGGAACTTAATTCAGCAATATCCTGCTGCATAAAGACAAACCAAAATGACTAACAATGCCGCATGTTAGTCATATACAGCTCTTGAAATAAATAAGAGACCACTCCAGTTTCTTAAATCAGCATCTCCACATGTACAGCAGGTTCTTAGTGAGGAACAGAAGGTTGGGTTCTAGCTTTACTGGCAGATACAGTGAGTGTCTGGTTCATAAGAACAAGGTCAAGCAGCAAACACACAGGACAACACAGCTACAGACTGGCAGAGGGCCAAAACCACTCTCTACTGACCGTGATGAGCACCGCCTCATTCCAATGTCACTTAACCACCGTAAGATGACCTCAAGTGACCTACAGAGAGACTGGCGAGCGGTGGCTGGGGTGAAATGCACAGCGAGCATGGTTCTAAAAACAGGCTTCTGGAGGGTCATTAGTGATTTTCTAAATAAACAGATCTAAATACAATATTTGATCTGGAATTTGGGAGACGCCTTTCCAGTAGTGCATAGAATAAAACAGAACTGCTCATTTTGGTCCAACACAAACCCAGAACCTGTACAACTAGAGGAACTGATCATTTTCAGGTGGCATTACAGTCACGTGTTTCATGCCGATGCTTTCCTTCCTTTTAATCACATGTAGACGTGGTAATATCTGAACCTACAAAGCAAATCTATCAAGCCTGTGAAAGGAGAGGCCGCCGCCGAGCGTGGTTATAAATATGGTGAAGCGTAAAACTGCAGCGTTTGGCTCATTTTAACGTGTGCTGTTATTTAAAGGGACAAGGATATTAGACATAATGTTGGGTAGACGCATGTAACCAGTGTCCTGGAGTGAAGTGGGAGCAAGATCATACAGCTACTCTCTATAGCTATATGATCTCTTCCCCTCGTACTCCACACAATCACACAATCTGTCTTTAACCCCATAAACGGCCCGGAGTCCCCTGTAACTGAAACACACCTAATAGCTTGTAATACCTCCAACAACTGCAATTAGATTTGGCATGTTCAGCCACTCGTGCATTAAAGAATTGGCCAGTTGGACCAGATTTGGTGGATGCTTTACCTGGCGTTTCACTGGTTGTTCAATCATATCAGCAAAGCAAATCAACAAAGCATATCAGCATATGAGCATATCAGCATACAAGCACAGCTAAATAGCATATTAGCAAAGCATATTAGTAACGCATATCAGCATAGCATTTGAGCACAGCTAAATAACATATTAGTAACGCATATCAGCATAGCATTTGAGCACAGCTAAATAACATATTAGTAACGCATATGAGTATAGCATTGGAGCACAGCTAATGGGCATATCAGGATATGAGCATATCAGCGTCACATTTGAGCACAACTAAATAGCATATTAGCATAGCATTGGAGCACAGCTAATGGGCATATCAGCATACAAGCACATCAGCGTAGCATTTGGTGCGCAGCTAAATAGCATATTAGCATACGAGCATATTAGTATAGCACTGGAGCACAGCTAATGGGCATATCAGCATAGCATTTGAGCACAGCTAAATAGCACATTAGCCCAGTATATTAGAAAACAAGCACATTAGCGAACATTTGAGCACAGCTAAATGGCATGTTAGCATACGAGCACAATAGAATAGCATTGGAGCACAGCTAAATAGCATATTGGCAAACGAGCATAGTAGTATAGCACTGGAGCACAGCTAAATGGCATATCAGGATATGAGCATATCAGTGTAGCATTTGAGCACAGCTAAATAACATATTAGCAAAGCATATCAGCATACGAGCATGTCAGTATAGCATCTGACCACAGCTAAATAATATATTAGCATTCAAGCATATTAGTATAGCATTGAAGCACAGCTAAATGGAATATCAGGATATGGGCATATGTAAATTCATTAGCATATGAGCATATTAGCAAAGCATGTAACATGCAGTATCATGTCAGTTCATCAACTTAATCCCTATAAAACCAAACCCCAACAACAACAATTATAACAACAACAACAACAGTTCACCAAAACAAGCATTCCCATAGCCACTTACCTTTGAGCATAAACCATTCCGGTTCCTCGAGAAAGGAGATAGAGGGTATCTAAAGATCCAGCCATGAGCACATGTCCAAACACTCTTCAGCTTCTCCCAGGACATCCTGCCCTGCTTCCTTACAGGAGTAGAGAAGGCACCCTGTTTCAGGTGGTGCCCCCTGGAGGAGGTCAAGAGAAGAATTACTCAAGAGGCAACTAAAGCATTACAGCTCAAATTTTAGGCATTAGTTTTAACATTGATGGAATGATGATGATATGTCTTTGCTGTAGGGTTTTTGTGGCCACTAAAGCCAGATTGCATCCTCCCAGACTCCTCAATCCTTTCCCTCATCCCTATTCCAGAACATCCGACTCCAGGGCTTTGGACGTTCATGCTGACAGCAAATCCATCCTGCTTCATTCTGCTAGCCTACCTAGCCAGTTAATCTCCTCGTTACTGTATAAAAGTGTGATTAACTCAAACAGAGGGATGAGAACCAGAACAGAAATCAATGTTAAATGAGTAACAGAGCACATTGATGTCTTGCCACGCCTGAGCAATAGCTCAATACCACAACGCTGCCTCTTGTTGTGGTGGTCTAGAGTGGTTCATCCTTTTATAGGAGCTTTATCAGCTCATAACAGCGGCTCCTTTCACGGCTCAAGGCTGCTGTGTGATTCATTCTGACCCAGAGAGCTGAGAAGTGATATTGGTTTCAACACCGCTGAGCAACATACAGAGTGTTAATGGTTGTGATGTTGGCTTTTGCGCTGCTGATATTGAATAACCTTAATTTTTCCTCAACCCTGGTCCTGGAGGCACCCTGCCCTGTTCACCCAGAAGGAATCAACGACAGGTATGAAACTTGGTGGGTAGGTTTGACCTTGAGAGACATGTCAAGCTGCACCTGTGACGTAAGCAAGGACAGGCTTTATCACTGTACCTGACCAGCAGCCACGATTGCAGATATCCAGCCAGCAGGGATGCTCTCCATGAGTCATCCTGTTAGTGCCAGCACCATTGGCAGGCGGACTACATGCATGTAGACCGTTACGACGGCTGTCCTTAACACCATGTCAACGTCACCAAAGACGGCAATGGCAGAATGGCAGCGGGTCATTTAAAGTGACGAGTCCCACTTTTGTCTTGGTGGAGACGACCAACGGATCCGTTTGTGGAGGCACCGTGGTCAGCACCAGGATGAATGGTTTGTTGTCACACGTCACTCGTCCAGAAGGCCTGGTGTCACTCCACCTCCACCCCACCACACCATCTGCAGGAACTGTGTGAGAACGTTCAAGCTGCATGGGATGGATTATCACAGGACACCATTAGGAACCGCTACAACTCCATCCATGCCATGGAGTCCAGAGAAGTTTGCGAGACTTCTGTTTGTAGTGCATTTACATTTACGGCATTTAGCAGATGTTAGAGTATGTATCCTAGCTATTACAAATAGGTTAGAGTCCAAACCACCCTTGACCTCAGATGCTGCCCAAAGAAGAGCCAGTGCTGATACCTAGAAAGCAGATAACAAGTTAACCGCAGCATAAGGGCAATACAATGCATATCAATGTACACTTCGATTGGTGTTGAACTAAGTGCTTAACAAAGAGACGGGTCTTCAGTCTGAGTCTGAAGATCGCGAGAGAGTCCACTGTCCAGACAGCCAGTGGAAGTTCATTCCACCATCTGGGCTCCAGGACAGAGAAGAGTCTAGACACTTGTCTTCCAGGCATCTTGAAGGATGGCCGGTCAAGCTGAGCTATACTAAAAGCAAATAGAAGGAGTAATGCTAATGCTAGCTTGGTTGTAATTATTAGCCCTTCGATTCCCAATGGTCAAATGTTGTGTTTCCATGATGCATGCTGGGTATTGTAGCGAGAGAACATTGAGAATGATACAGCCTCATGAATTCCCTCCAAGCTGCTAGATACAATGCTGCACCAAAGAATACAGCGAGACCCAACAAATAACACATGAAGCTCTCGCAGAAGGCAAAAATAACCATGTCCCCCTCTGTCTGAGAGGGTTATGGAAAGATTGCTCGGACGGCACTTTGCCGTCTGGAGAAGAAAGGAGACAGGGCTGAGGATGTATACCTCATCTAATCCATAGTTACCTCCTTTTGTTAGCGGTGGAAAAGAATCTAGTTAACCAGAATGCTATTGAGGGCCAGGTAGCCGAGCGGTGCGGCTGATAGGAAGAAGAGATGGTCTGAGAGATACAATGGAGAAAGCGAGTGAGTGATGGGGAAGGAGCAAGAGAGAACAGGTTGGACTGCAGATGTAATGAAAGAACTGTTTGCTCCAAACTCAGTGTGAATGCTGCTATTCACTGCTAAATGAAAAGACAGGGAGGGAGGAAGAGAAAGACGGTGTGCTGAAAAATGGAGAGGCTGACATTTGTGGGGTTACTACAGCAAAGGAAGCAATCCATAAGGGGCCCGATTAATTAGACGTAGTGTATAAGCATTGTTAAAGCTTGGTACCGTTGGGTCCATGCAGTGCATATGAAAAGGGCCAGTTTATAGTCCAACAGAAAATGACCTAAAAGGTTCTAAACTAGAACCTTCTCTGCTAGGGTGTGCTAGACATGTAGATCATCCAACACCTGAAAAGGGGCAGACCTTGATTGAACCGGACAATCCGATCGCATAGAAACTCAAAGTTCTACGATCTGGAGTGTTCTTGTGGTCAGGGTGGGCAACTGTGGGGCTACCTGTCAGCCGGTTCCATTTAGCACAGTAGCTAAAAGCTGCTTCTCCATGTTTAGGATTTACTCTAGGCAGGACTAGGTTCCTATCTAGTTCCTAATGATGTGAGAGTTCTGTTCAGTTCACATTAGGTAGATATGCTAGTTCTACACCATTCAGTGATGTATAGACCACCAATAGAACCTTCAAGTCTATTCTGCAACATACATGGTACCCAGTGTATGGATTTAGGAATGGGGGTGACATGTTATGGGATAATGTTCCCGTCTTTACTCCTAGTAAGTGGATTCTGAATCAACTGAAGCCGTCTTCTTTGGAAGTCCAGTTAGGGGACCATTACAGTGTACCTGAGTTTCTCCAGGTCTGGCTTAGTCAGAAGATCTCTTATCTTGTTGATGTTCTGAAGCTGATGGAATGCTGATTTAGTAACTGCTTTGACATGATTGCTAGAGCTGAAGAAGACGGACGGACGTGAGGAGACACTCACAGAGTTGGTCAGGAAATCACAAATGCAGTCACAAATACATGACTGTTCCCCAAAGGATCAGCAGAGCTTTATTCATTCAGGGGAGGGAATAGCCAATCTGTCGATTCCAGGGTGTTACTGGTCAAACAGGAGTGGGAGGTGCTATTGGACAGGTGATTCAACATCAAGTCAGCTAGTGCATACCAAGTCAAGTCCAGTCAAGCTTTATTTATATGCGCCTTTTACAACAGATGTTGTAACAAAGCAGCTGTACAGAGAGTCCGGGTCCAAGCCTCCAACGGGCAAGCCAAGGGCAACAGAGGCAAGGAAGAACTCCCTCAGAGCAAGAGGAAGAAGCCTCCAGATGGAGCGGAACCCATCGTCCTCAGGTCGACACCGGATAGCAAGGCGAGCACAAAAGCACGGACTTACGATTACATGATTATACAAACGTCAACAGTATGGAAAACTTGCTTGGTGTTCCTGAATGACCGAATAAAGTTAAAAATAAGGATAAGAGTGGAAAAGCTGGTGAGAAAACTTCCCCTCCAGGGATATGCAGAGCAGGATCGCTGACGGGGTAACATAGTCAAAGAATACTATCGAGTGTTTCTCAACCGTGGTCTGGGAGGGACCTTGCCCTGGTGAACCATTGTATTAATAAGGTCTCCATGAGCTAACTGGCAAAAAGGTGTTTGAATTCAGGTGATGAGATAGGCAGTGTGGTTATCACAGGTGCTTTACCCATTAAACAAAGGGCCTGACAATCCTATTGTTCTCAAATAAGGTTAGTGTTGACCGTGAACAACTTCCAGAAGATCTCAGAAGATGTGCTATAGAGAAGCTGGAAAAGCCTGCAAAAGCACTGCCATAGACCTGAATGCACATCGATCCACAAATGGAGAAAGTTCAGGACTGTTTCTACTCCCCCTAGGAATGGGCATCCTGTTAAGATCACTCCAAGAGCACAACGGGAAACCCTGAAAGAGCTGAGGAAGAACCCAACATTAACGGTAAAAGACCTAAAGGAGAAGCTACCCAAAGCACACAACTAAATCAACTAAAGAACGTCTGGAAAAGTAGAAGATCTGTGGTTTGGAACGACCGAGTCGGAGTCCTGACCTGAACCCTATGGAGATACGGTGGTGTATGACCAGAAGAGGACTGTGCAAGCAAGACATCCCAGAAACACTGATGAACTGGAACACATCTGCAGGAGGAATGGTCCAAATTCCTTCTCAACGTTGGGTAAATCATATTTGCAGCTACAGGAAGCTACAGGCGATGCTGCTAAAGGGGACCTACGTGTTATTAAATAGGGGTTGCTTACTGTTTCAAGCCTGCGGTGTGGATGTTACTCAAGTTAGATTGTGTTTGTGCTTAGACAATCAGATCAGATTTTAATCAGCAGTCAAGGCAGGAACCCAGATGATTCCAGAGGGTTCACTTGCTTTCTCGTGCAACTGAATACATATATCAACATTATGTTGTAGTGGATATGCACTAGAGTTCTCTGTCAAACAACAAGACAACAGCCCTCCATATGAAACCCATATATACAGTTTTGTATTTTTAGCAGTGTTAGCTGAGGCCTTCTGGAGCGTCATGGCTTCTGGGCAGCTCATAGCACAGTTTAGAATGACCAGAAATGCCTCAAGGGCTAAACTGGGAGGTGGCCCTACAGTGTCCAGGGCAATTTGCCTAAAGGCCATCCGGAGAGCCGAGTGCATGACCGTGTCTGTCTTTTGACCAGCAGCTTTACTGATGTCCACTATTTGGTGTAAGACACTCATACCAGTATTTATGCACAATTTAATATGCTTTAATTTTACCAACAACATAACACTAACACGTAACAAGGTGTCTGGTCCTGACTTCTATGGGTTATCATCCAATTGCTTATGTGAACGTAAGCCTCTATGTTCATCACACACTCCATTTCTGTGAGCAGGACAATGAAAGTTATGTATTTTATGTAGTCAGTAACGTGTAAGAGACTGTATTAACACAGTGCAGTAAATATATCTTGTAATGTAATATAGAATTAGCTAGAACATCAAAAGCTGTGAAGGATTTCTTAATACCAGCTTTTAAACTTTAATGAATCCTCAAAACTCTACCGAATAAAATTCTGCCATCTAAGTGAGCAGCACTCATCCACCTCACCTTCAAGAGTTCTCCTGCAGTGCTCGCCCGTGAAATGAGGTGCCCACGGTTTGTCCTTACTCCCGACAGGCATGCCGAAGTATGCTTAGTAGGCCTCGCACACAGAGTACTGTTCCACTCTGGTCTTGATAAAGTGGCCCACAGATGTAGCAGGATGCATCTGCCGGATGCTGCAGCCTCTTGATGCCTCTGGATCACCTGTAGCTCTGGATCGACCATCAACTGAAATGGCTGTTTTAACAAACCTGTATTTATACGGCTATGTATAAGACTACTGGACAGTCCCAGAGAGTTCTAGAAGGTTCTAAACAGTTCTCCAAAGTTCTAGAACATTCCAGGCAGTTCTATAAACTTCTGGAGAGTTCTCACAGTTCCAGGATCTACTTGAAGTCTCCTCTGTACTGAATGTATCGCAGGTGTTCTCATTAAAGCCTCATTGTTTGGACCACCAAAGCAAAGTTTATGGGGACCAGTGGTGTTGTCTGTACATGTTAGGCCTGAGGAATTAAGGAAACACACTCAGTACCCGGAACAAGAACACAATACACATTTATAACATGGTG
This sequence comes from Semaprochilodus insignis, assembly GCA_034552555.1. Classification (NCBI taxonomy): domain Eukaryota; kingdom Metazoa; phylum Chordata; class Actinopteri; order Characiformes; family Prochilodontidae; genus Semaprochilodus; species Semaprochilodus insignis. The sequence continues at coordinate 21,426,396 of CM067495.1, read as the reverse complement.
TAGTTAATCAGCTGGAGACAGAACTGGCTATTTGGAGTCAATACCACCAAAGAAGGGAGTGCTTTATGGTATAGTTGCTTTCCCTAACTAAAGGAACCGAAGGTGTACCCATGATGGTACAAGAAGTGTGGTACTGCTCTAGGGACAGTTCAGTAGATGGAGCACCTTGGGTTCCCTAAAGGTCTGTAATGCCTAGAACAAGATGGTAAAATAATGAAAAGAGCAATTAGGGTTTAATATTAAAATAATAAAATTAATTTATAACATTGCTACATAAAAGGATAATTAGGTAAACTAAAAACAGACAAATAATATGATTATAAAAAGTAATTAAATAAAAAAGACAATGAAATCAAATAATAACTACTATAATTAAATCAAAAGGGTTAAAATTAAAATATGGACATATGAATGATAATAAATCTACAGATAAATAAAAGGAAAAAATAGTAAGATATTAGATAGATAGATAGATAGATCGAAAGAAAAATAAGTGGCAGCTTTACAGGAGAGGCCAAAAACCTGATTTGACTGTAATGTAAGTCAATGGAACCAGACTTACTTCCAAGCAGTTTTAAGCCTTTTGTGTTGGTCCATTCATCACAAAATTATCACCAAATATAAACAGCAGCTGCTGTGATCAAATGATGCATAAAAGTTAAAAACGACAAAAATAGAGAAACATGTTTTTTATTGGACACCAACGTTTTCGTGGTGCTCTGCGGCTAAAAACTGATTTTCCCAGTTGAGGTGATGTGTACTGGCAATAAGTCAAATGTCAAATTGGTTGCTTGTCAAATTGGCCCACTTAAAACAAGGCTCATATTTGGGGCTGGTCAGTCCCTCATTCGCTTCCATACGACTGCAGAGACCTGCGATCTGCTAGGCGGCCAGCAAGGCAATTAAATTCCAATTGTGCTTCATGCAGGCAGGAGGGCTCAGCACGAGTGTGGCGCTCTAAAAGAGACGCCCCTCTCATCCCCCGTAATTAAATGACAGTATGTGCTGTGGATTACGACCCTGAGAATTCATTAGCATCACCGTGCGGGTCCAGCATCCGATACAAAGTAGACAAACACAAGAATACGGAGGGAGCCGGCTTAAAAACACCCCACATTCCCACTGCCCAAAAGGGAAGCTTGACAAACTTCCAAAGTCATAAACCTCCAAATGACCCATCCACGATTAATCCAAGTGTCAATTTGCTTAACAGGCTCGGTTTGTGGATTACATTGCAGTAATAATAGTCGTCATTAGCCGAGACAGGAACGATGAGACAGGACCGCAGGTAATGGCCCACAGGCCACTGCCAAGGTGGAGCTTTAAAATTCAGCGGCCATCTGGAAAACAGCAATAGCAATTGGCAACAATGTTATTCGCTAAATAGGCTGGATGTCCGTGAAAAGTGGGGACAAGGAAATGATGTAGACACAGGACACAAACGTGAGGGTGCTTTTGTTTGCTTTTCATGCATTTTCGTGTTCTCATTTTGTAGGAAAACCAGAGAAAAAGAGGAAATAAATATGCTGAAAAAAACAAGAATAATAAATATTATTCTGTTTATTATATATTATTCTATACATATTATATTCTCCTGATGTTTATCTTACAACTATAAAACAGCCCTCATGGAATTATACAGTCCACCTTAAAAACCTCCAAAATGGATCTTTACAGGAGGATGAACCAGCTCTTCTAGACCTCCTGTGTCTTTAAGCCCCGCCTCCTGATGAGCCCAGTGTGCTACGATTGGTCAGAGCACCCACTCAGTTCTGACTGGTCAACCGTCAGAGTGGTATCCTGTTACAAGTTACGCAGTACTGTGGTTGTTCTCACAATGGCATCGGTTCTGCTGTATCAGTTTGACCCAGAGTCCGATCCTGAAAGTCCGCTAGAACTGTAGATCCGGTAGAACCACCTTCACAAGCTGGACCGGACATTTCAGAGTGGTTGGCTTTTACTGGTTTTGCTTTCTGTGTGTGCTGTGTGACTGTGTGCCTAGCTTGCCGGTAGGTGGGCATTAAGGATCGTGTTACACGATGACATCACCTTGTAACAGAGGAATGGCCTGGAATTCCAATTAGATGTTTGAGGAGTTCAGGAAAGAGGGAAGAGCCTCAGGTCAGCAATATACTGCATAACTGTTTGTGGGTTGAAAAAGGAGGTGTAGCTGTTCAAGAAGCTCCTCACTGAGAAAAGGAGACACACACATCCAACAAAGAAGCTGCTGGTGTTCTCAGAACAATGGACTGACCGCCCCAGAGTCCAGAATCTCAACACCACTGAATGTGTTTGGGGTCATTTTGATGGTGAATTTTAGAGGTTCCTAATGGTGTCCTGTGATAATCCATCCCATGAAGCTTGAACATTCTCACACAGTTCCTGCAGATTGTGTGGTAGGGGTGGAGGTGGAGTGACACCAGGCCTTCTGGACATGGGACGTGTGACAACAAACCGTTCATCTTTGGTGACGGTGACGTGGTGTTAAGGACAGTCGTTGTAACCATCTGCGTGCATGTAGTCCTGCGTGGTGCAGCCGTCTGCCAATGGTGCTGCACTAACAGGATGACTCATGGAGGACATCACTGCTCACTGAATGTCTGTAATTGTGGCTGTTGGGTCAGTCAGGTACAGAGATAAGGCCCGTCCTTGCTTATGTACCATGTGCGGTCAAGCGTGAAACTTGAATCATGGGCATGTCTCATGATGTGAAACCCACACACCAAGTTTCATTCCTGTGGGTTGATTCCTTCTGGATGCAGCTATTCTTTTGATGATGAGTCCAGCTGTTGAGACATCTGTGAGGTCTGGTTCTAAATGTGCTTCCTACTCATTTCCTGATCCCAGAAAATGAATACAGATAGGTAGATAGATAGATAGATAGATAGATAGATAGATAGATAGAACTACTCACACTGAACGGAAAACCAAAAGGTTTCCCAACAAACATTGGTAAGGACAGAACAAAGAACCACTTCCCTCCAATTCCTACTCCACTCTTCCTCTGTGCTGAATGATGGAGTTATACAGTGCTTGTCCGCCCCTAGTGGGCAAGACCTGCAACTACACAGAAACAGTTTTACAGTGTAAGTAATGATGTACTGTATATACTGTATACTACATTTGACTAGGCTGTGACGGAAGTGTGTATGTGTGTGTGTGTGTGTGTGTGTGTGTGTGTGTGTGTGTGGTGAACCTCCCTCTAATTAAAACACCCTTAGCGAGCTTTTGTAGTTTGATTGAAACTAGCAGCTTGGCCTCCCTGGGGGAGTTTACATGTCAGTAGTGCAACTGGCCAATTAGGAATGTGTTCTAATACAAAGAGAAAGCAGCCCACCCTGCTGACCACTCTGTTCACAGATTCAAGCATATGCAGGAGGTTGGGTGCCCCTGGTCACATGGCATGATTAGTTCAAAACATTTCAAGTTCAAAAATATAATGTATTTCATATTTTATACATAATGGAAATAAGTGAATTACTGTTTATTTACTGAATTTAAAAAAATATATGATCTGTTACAGAATTTATTTATTTATTTCTCTATTTATTTGTTTGTTTGTTTGAGGAAAAAAATAAACCATAATTAATCATGTGCTTTATAGATAGATAGATAGATAGATAGATAGATAGATAGATAGATGGACAGATAGACAGATACAACTACTCACATTGTACATAAAATCAAAAGGTTGTGTGTTTGTTTGTTTGTGGAAATATAAGGTTGTGTGTTTGTTTGTTTGAGGAAATATAAGGTTGTGTGTTTGTTTGTTTGAGGAAATAATAATAAACCACATTAATCATGTGCTTTATACTTAGAAAATTAACAAAACATTTTATTTAATAGCTTTATTTAATTATTTTGCATATGACTGTAAATCGGGACTTCTGGTTATGGTCAATATTGGTCACGATCGTATGCCCCATTTCTCACTTATTGAATTAAAACCTTTGCTTTCTACTGTTAATCATAATTTCAGGATATTCCTAAACTTAGCTAGCTTGATAAATTTGTATATCAAGCTATTTATGTATTTATAATATATAACTTCACCAAACGTTGAGGTGATCTCTGATCACGGTCATTGACAAAGTTCCTCAGACCACAGTTCGTCCATGAAGACGGTTCTCCGCCATCCTTCCTGGTTTGAATAATGTACTGGACAGTTCTTAACCCAATTCCCAACCCAACTTCCAGGTTGATGGAGGCCAGAAAGGAACTGTTGCAAGCTGACACTTAATAATCAGTGCAATTAGAATCTAATCAAAGGCTCTTAAGCCTGAAATCTGGCCATTCTGAATGGAAATGGAAAGCCAAATGACTGGTTGCCTACCAGTTTAGGTTGGCGTGGTGGCTAAAGCACAGTAGATCACCTTGAACAGCACTTCTGAAACCAGAGAGTAGAGCGCAGAGTGAAAAGCCCCTCCAGACAAAGACACGGGGGAACTCTGGCTTTGAAGTCATCTATATATATAGCAGAACCACCAAGGCATTCATCAAACCCAGCTGGACTTGGTCTGATGAATGGATCATTACACCCAGCCGGACACCTTCATTTCCCGTACGATAAGAGTCGGCACGTGCGATGACACCGTACGAGCTGACGGGGGCTCCGGCTTAAGCCGGCAGGAACCGCCGATGGGCAGCGTTCAAGCGCATCAGTCACTGGCTAATTGTCCAAGTGGATTTGAGTTAATTGACTGGGCTGCAAGTGCTGTGAGGATTTAAGATCAAGGAAGGACGGATGGTCACACTCGCCGTCCTGCTCGGTCAGTAGACGCTGGGCAAATCAGGCCCGTCAAAGCAGCAGTTCGAGCACAACAGAGAACTTAATTACGGGCTTAATTAAACTCCAGAAGCAGCCAAGTAGGACTGGGTTTCTGAACATATGGAAGACGGCAGGAGCGAAAGGAGGAGTAAATTCTTTCATTCGTTCGGAAAGAAGAGAAGGGGAATGCAGAACTCAGTCGGAATGTTGATCCATAGACACACAGAAATGTGTTTGTGTTTCTATCTAGGTGTTTGTTTTCATACACCTTCCAGAGGTCAGGGTTGGTATTAGGATTAGGCCAATGTGCAGGGGTTCAGGACCCCCGGATTGAGCCAGGAACATGGGACCCCACCCCTGAAGTGTTGTAGCTTTGCTGTCTGAAACCTGGTTAGAGTGTGGTACGGTCCAGGATGCCCAGAGTGGTGTTCCTCATGAGTGGTTGAATCTACCATTGTTTACTAATTAGCGTTGTTCATGAATCTAGTGTTCAGGGTCTCCAGGCCTGATCCTGAATTCGGCCCAGTTGTTGAATACAGCATGGCTATTTCACACCTCCAAAGTTCAGTCTTAGAAGTTGGTTGCACTTCCTGCTTCTTCTCACCATCCAGATAACCCCAAACACATTCAGTGGTGTTGAGGTTCTGGACTCTGGGGTGGTCAGTCCATAGTTCTGAGAACACCAGCAGCTTCTTTGTTGGATGTGTCTAGATCTCCTTTTCTCGGTGAGAAGCTTCATGAACAGCTACGCCTCCTTTCAGACCTCCATAGTGTTGAGATGTCTTCTCACAGTGGAAGCATGGACAGAAGCACTTGTGGATGTTCTCAGATTCCAGAGTGGAGCTTGATGTTCTCCTCTCTCTCAAAGATGAAAGCTCTTAAGTGCTGCGTATCTGATGGGGACAGTTTTGGTGGGTCTACCAGGGTCTTCCAGGTGGTTGTTAGGAGTCCCATAGGAGTCTATAGGAAAGTGGACTGTCTTGGATCTTGGATTTCCTTGGACATAGCGTTCAGGTGTCTTCATAGAGTGACCTGTGGATGTTCTCAGATTCCAGAGTGGAACTTGATGTTCTCTTGTCTCTCTCAAAGATGAAAGCTCTGGTCATCTACAAGGTCTTGCACTTCAAGTCTAATACTTTCTTGAGGTACAGTTTGGGAAACTCCTGGTTTTCCCACTTACGTTCCTTTGATTTTCCAATTTTCCCACATGCCTTCTGTACAATGAATAACCCATACTTAATACATGGTTTGGCCATAAATGAGGTAAACGAAGGGTGGTCTCTGACTTTTGCACAGTGTAGCACTTAGCTATATGTGATGCCTATAAGACGTATGTATGACCTCATGTTCAGGCGCTTTGTGAAAATGAGTATACGATATTTGTACATGTTCGAGCATAACAACCAAATAAAAAGCCATTGTGCAGGATGGTATGAACACTTGAAGCCGCTCTACAAAGTGGACACCAGAGTGGCCCCTGCAGACATCCAATCTGGCCGTATTTTCAGAGCTCTCCAAAAAGAGTCAATAACGTGATGCAACTCATCTCAGCGTTTCCAAGAAAACCAACACGGCTCAAAACACAACAGAGCTTCCCTTAAAGCAACACTGCACTCCAACGTGCCCACATAGCCAACAAGAAATTACAGCTAGAAGGAGGCCCGGAAAGTGCCACGCAAATACGCTAACGTGCCCCAATTAACTTTTACTCTAAGCTAGCTTCATTAGCATGCGAGCCATCATGAGCAAATGAGAGCTAGTAGGTATCCGCTTGGCATTATGCAAATGAAATCGTACTAGCATGCCCCAATTAACTTTTGTTGTTAGCTAGATTAGCATGCAAGTGGTCTCAGCCCATACAAGAACCGTACCTAGCATAGCAGTGTGCCTTTTGGAATGACATTGTACGTTGAAGGTACAGAGATAAAAGGACACCCAGGTAGCATTCTGGAATCCAGATCATGCTAACATGTCTCAAACAGGTTTTCCTATTGTTAGCTCTGCTAGCATGTTAGCAATCTTTGCCTATTCAGACAAGCAAAGCAGCAAAATGCCAAACGGTGGCATTGCTGCAAACGAGAGCTAGAATTAAGCTGGGTGTATAATGCACATCCAAACATGCTAACATACTTTGATTAGCGTACATTTATTGTTAGCCATGTTAGCTGAAAGAAAAGGGGGTACCACCCATATGCAAATATCGCATATGCACATATATATGAGACTTCCATATATGAAATATATATCCATATGAAGAAAAACCTTATATGAAACCCATTAGAAACTGGAACACTTTCATATATTTACATACAGTATACGTCGGGCCCATATTAATATACATGCTCATGTATGTGTAATACGTTTTTGACATATGTGTTTAACATATATAATAAATTATACATGACATTTATACATTAAATACACACGTGTTCATTATATAATACCCAGTATAAGCTGTTTCTGCATATTTACGACTCCATATGCTATAGAAATATATATATGACACATGTGTTGCATAACCGCTGGATAATAAATGAAATAAAAATAAATTTACTAAATTTATATATAAATTTACCACATATCTATAAAGATATACAAATCATTTTATGCATTTATACATGTATGTTATTGTACATATACAGTATTTCCAACCCGAAGGCCATCTATGAATGAGGAACTGAATAAGGAACACATATGTAATCATACAGATCGTGTGTATATATGTTGTTTTTATAAACTTGCGTATATAAATTAATTATGTATGGCTAACATATATGGATGCAACATATGATACCATATGAAAATCAATATATGTACAATATGGGTGGTCCGAGGCTAGACCGTCAGTGGCAAACAGTCAGCAGGGTGCCGAACTTATTGACCTTGTGGACTAACTTATTGAGCTAGCTGTCAATCATTGTTAGCTGTGTTAACTACAAGGGGGCCCAAGTAGTGTAATACAACCATAAGAATGCTAAAATTAGCCTTTTCTCAATGTTAGCCATGTTAGCATGAAAGCAGTCTCACTCCACCCAAGCAAGCAATTCCTAACAGTTGCTAACAGAAATTTGGTTAAAGTAGCATGTCTCAATTAGCTTTCACCATTGTTAGCAACATTAGCAAACAAACTGAACCTATCTGAGGAACCAAAATGGCACAAAGCAGAGCGATGCTGCTAAACAGAAAAGAGAGCTAGCACAGGACTCATGCTAATAAGATCATGCTAAAATGTCCCAGTTAGCTTTCTTCCATTGTTAGCTTCATGTTAGCATGAAAGCAACCTCGCTCCACCCAAGCAAGCAATGCAGAACAAAGCATAACAGGTAGTGGCAATGTTGCTAGCACAAATTTGGTTAAACTAGTCTCAGTTAGCTTTCACCATTGTTAGCTACATTAGCAAACAAACTCAGCCTGTCTTGAGTAACCAAAACAACACAAAGAGATAAAGGAGTTCACTCCAGCTAGCCTTAACCAAATACTAACTAGCTTTCACTCGTTGTTAAATATGCTAGCCTTCAGTAATGCTTTGTTTGAACAGTTTGATTTCTTTAGAAGGCTCATGTCTTTTTCTTCCTCCCTTTCCCTTCCGTCTTCTCTTCTGCTACTGCAGTGCACCATGAGCTAACACTGTACAAACACGCAAGGAAGACAAACAACCAGCACGTCTGAGGATTGCCAAAGGCAATTCCCAGACACTAATTCCCTTTCCTTATGTTTCCTGGATGGACAGCCATTAAAAAGAAAGCCTGAGAAGTGAATATTAATCTGTACGTGTTCCACTAAGCTAACATTAAACACATACACGCCATCCAGTACAAGCAATGACACAGCTGTATGGAGGCTTTGAGGACATATGCTCCTGTAGCCCTGAGGCAAGGAGCTCAAATCAGGAACCTCCTAGTGGAGTGCAATAGCACACAGCATATTACAGCATCCATCCTCGGGTATGTTCGGCGTACGGGCTAAATCTTC
>CM067495.1:21388653-21409813 GCA_034552555.1 Semaprochilodus insignis | reverse complement strand
AAACAGAACTGCTCATTTTGGTCCAACACAAACCCAGAAACTGTACAACTAGAGGAACTGATCATTTTGAGGTGGTCTCTTAAATTTTTCCAGAGCCGTATTAACAAATGAAATAAAGCTGACTGGACAAAACATGAAATGTCTTGGGCTCCTAGTGTCTGCAATGATAAGAAAGTAAATTACTGCAAGTTTGCATTTTCCATACTCTCCCAACTTTTTCTTATGTGGGGTGATACGTTGATTGCACCAATAATCTTTGTGCAAACGGCCTAAAGAGATTTGCGGTCATGACTGTTGCTGACTTCTTTACCATGTGGTGTATAGCTATATGAACGCAAGTGGGATTACAGCATTAACTAACCCAAAGGGGTTCGCATCAGCTCGTCAAAGAGTTGAAAAGACATTTGTTGATTAGTTTATTGGTCTAGATTGTATATCATAACATAAACACTGCATGCCTTTATTGTTTCTGCTAATGGACTACGCTCAATATTATAGAAATGTATGGCACCTATCATGTGGTGAGGTTTGGTATATACGATCTGAATGCACTAATTGAAAAACACATGAAATATGGCGGAACCATCATGACTCTGAGGTAATATATGCCAACTGTTGGTGAAGAACAAAGACAGGCGAAGAGATTGGGCCCTGAATTGAGAAAGAGGTGCAGATGATCGCTAGTCAGAGAACGAGCCAATCATGAGTGACTTGAACAGGTTCAGAGCATTGGAACGAACAACGACGCCATAACAGACCTGAAATGTAGTGAAGCCTTTCCTGTTGCTAGCGCTGCCGTTTTCCCATTCATACATTCCCTGCCAATACAGCCGCCCTGTACGAAAGTCAGCGGTGGTCTTCTCCAAGTTTGTAGACGTTATGAATCAAGTGGTCTTTTCTTACTCTGAAACTCCTCCAGTTTTATATCTGCTTTCATTGTTTCCAGCCCAGACACCATCTCTTTAAATCAGGCCGCCTTCGATTCCGCGCCTTCCTCCCTGCCATAAATTGAAGGCTTCTTTCTCTCTCTTGTCAAAGGTCAGTCTTACATTACGAGCTCACAGAGCGATGAATCACTGGTGCGCAGCCTCGGTTAGCCGCCAGGAACATAAAGCAGTGGAGATGATGGTCTATCAGGGCCTGCTTCTGAAGAGCTGGCCAGCTAAGGACACGCGCCGTCACCCCCAACTTTCCTGAGAAGACGTTTTATGTCCCTGTAACCGAAGAAAACGGATGGTATCTCTGCGGAGACTTTGTGTGGGACGGTTCCAATGTTCCACAGCCATCTTTGCTTCATAGTAGCTGAAGGGTGCCAACTCGCTAGCCCAACTCACTGGCCTGCACATCTCTCTGTCTCTCTCTCTCTCTCTCTCTCTCTCTCTCTCTCTCTCTCTCTCTGAATTCCCTCGATCTCACAGCTGCCACTTCTGAGCAGCCCCTCATTTATTACAGGTCACGGACGCTAAAGAAGCAGTTTAGAAGGACAAAGGGGTCCACAGCCGTCCTGGCAACGGCAATAAGCAGCGGCACTGAAAGCCTCGAAGCCCAAGCGGTGAGGTGTAATTTTCTGGCTGCTTGCACCACATGAACCCCTGATTCAACTACAGCACAAAGGGTTTGGTTACGAAATGTCGTTCCATGTTGCTCTGGGGCATGACTGTGCTAAAGAGGGTGGGTTCATTTATTGGTCATCAGGGAAACTATTTTTATTATTCAAATAATATTATTACCTAATTTTATAATATAAAATTAGAAAGATAATATTAATTACATTTAAATATATTTTCTGCATTATTTTTGTTTTTATATGAAGTAATATTGAGTCTTTTATTTATTTATTTATTTATTTATTTATTTATTTATTGCCAGGCAAAACAACTGTTACATAAACCTTTTTTTTTCAGCTTAAGGAAAAATTGCCTTTATTACAGCTTCCATTTTTTCTCAGGAGACTTGATTTTCACATTTCTAGAACATTCAAGTACGGTTGTAGTAGTTGGTTGCACTGTTTGCTTCACATGAGTCAAGTAGCCCCAAACAGAATCAATGATCTTCAATGACAGTTGTTTTAAGCCAAATGGGAACTATTATGCTTATTTTGAAATTCATAACTTTGCTTTTGAGGTCTTTGAGCCCCGCCTCCCAATGAACCCAGGGTGCTCTGATTGGTAAGCTCAAGAACTCTGTTCTGACTGGCCAACCACCATTAGCAGCATCCTTTTACATGGTCTGCCCCTACAGTGGGCCAATAAGGACTGGGTTATGAGATGATGTTTCAGAGTTCAGAGTTTCTCCCTCTCTCATGTACTTTGGGCTTTATAACCTTACAGAGCATTTACATGCACAAAAATCTACATAACATGCCAAAGGAAAGAAAAAACTCACTCACTCATCCTTCCGGGGCGTGGGGGTGGTGGAGCCTAACCCAGCATTCAGTGGGTGGAAGGCAGAAAACACTCTGGTCAGGCCGCCAGTCCATCACAGGGCAGACATACAGACATACACATTCACTCACACACTCACTTCTAGAGGGCAGTTCAGCATCTCCAGTTCACCTGACTGCTTGTGGACAGTGGGAGGAAACCGGAGCACCTGGAGGAAACCCACGAAGACCTGGGGAGAACATGCACACTCCACACAGAAAGGTCCCAGCTGGGAATCAAACCCAGGCCCACAGTGTTACCTGCTGTGCCACTGTGCCGCCCAATGGAAAAAACAGAAAAGCATAACAGATCCCTGTGCCAGGCAACTATCCTTTGGGCACCAATGAGCGAGAGGTGGTGAGAAGGCAGTGCCCGAACCTGACAATTGACATCAGAGACAGCAGGAGGAGGTCTTCATTCACAAGAAACAGAAGTAGGACATCGACGGCCACAAGGCAGAAAGACAATCCACGAGCGGCTTGAGGATGATGCCTGTCTGAAAAACCTGTCTCCAGGCCTCGCCTCCTTTTCCCCAGCAAAGCCACCGTGCTGTGCCTTACATTCGCTCCTGGTGGAGAAGCTGTGGAGCACACATTGCCTCTGGTACACACCAAGAGCCATTGGCAATGCAAGCACCAAAAGGAGCTGAACGTAGACAGAGAGAGGAGGATGTGAAAGACTGGTGAGCTGGAAGGTCATCTGTTAGAAAGACTAAAAAGACTTGCCATCAGGTGAGTTAGTGAGGTGGCCAACTTTTGGTTTACTTTTGGTTTCCTTCCTCCGGGGCAGAACAGGCCATGCCACAGTGGTGTTGAAACCCAGGAGATGGAAGCAAACACACTGAGGGAGTCTGCACGTTGGTGGAGACCCTTGTTTGCCTGCACGCTGGAAGCAGTTGAAGAGTGGCAGGTGACAACCTGCAAGACGGTCAGGAGCCTGCTGGTGAAGTGTCACTCCTTTGTGTGCCTGGCAGGAGTCCTGCTTTCACCCCCCTCACCCCTCTTATCCCTACCCCCAAAAAGGCTCAGAGCTCTCCCTCTAACCCCTCGTATCCCGGCTCCGAGAAGGCTCAGAGTTCCCCTTCTCTTCCCATCGCTGCACCTCTATTGAAAGGGGGCGTGTCTCCCGAAATCTAGTCTCTGTATTTCTGTCAGCTCCCTTTCATGTGTGAAACAGTCTTAATCAATGAAGGTGTAGGATCCTCGCTCTGTTTCTGTCTGTCTGCCTTTGTTTACTTTCCCTCGCTTGTCTAGACACTGGCTTTTGTTGCCTTTGTTCTTGTCTCCCCTCTTGTCCTGCTTCCTCGTTATCCCTCTCAACTGTGGGCTGCCTGTAGCCCCGTCCTCCCAGACGTTTTTAGCCCCGGAATTTCAATAAAAACATGGACTTGTACTTGCATCCTGCCTCTTCTCAAGCCTACAAAGGATGCAGCACGTCAATTTCATCCCAGAGAAAAAGAAAAAATTTGATACCCTGAAAGTCTGCTTTCTGCTCTCCAAGCAGGGAAGCCTGTTCTGCATTCTGTGTTTGGTTTCTCATGTGAGTATGATGGGGAGGATTCAGCATGTTAAGACCTCAGTGAGCCTTTAGAACCATTAGAACCATTGACCAATTGTGCAGAGGAACTTGACCTCCAGGTTTAACCCGAAACATACACACTAGAGGGCAGTGAGCATACTTGCCCAGAGTGGTGGGCAGCTCTATCCATGGTGCCTGGGGAGCAGTTGGGGGTTTGAGGTGCTTTCCTAAAGGGCACCTCGGTCGTGTCCTGTCAGTTCAGGGAATCAAACCAGTGACCTTCCAGTGACAAGGTGACTGGTTCCCTAACCTCAGAAACAGTGCACAAAGTCATATATGTGAATTTGTGCTTGGCGCTGACCGCGGGGCCTCCACACACGGATTCGTTGGTCGTCTCCAACAAGACAAAAGCGGGACTCGTCACTGAAGATGACTCACTGCCATTCTGAGTCACGACACCATTGCAGTCTTTGGTGACGTTTGGTGACATTGACATGGTGTTAAGGGCAGACATCGTAACGGTCTGGGTGCATGTAGTCCTGTGTCGTGCAGGCGTCTGCCAATTGTGCTGCACTAACAGGATGACTCATGGAGGACATCGCTGCTTGATGAGTGTCCACAATCATGGCTGCTGGGTCAGTCAGGTACAGCTTCTTTTTGATTGGTATGTCCATTTGATTGTAACCAGTCAAGTCAATGTGTGTCCATTAGCATCAGACTGAACCAGGTTTTACTTGGAGCAATCTGAGACGAGTGACTTTTGCTAGGCTACAGTTCATTGACGGTTCATTTAGTTCACGCCTGAGTAAGGGTGGAGTGTTCACACCTGTCCAAACCGACAGGATTAAACCCTTAGACTTCAGTGGTCCAAGAACCATCAGCACTGGTCTTGAACCATAAGCACCGGTCTGTATACAGTAGCTACTGTGGAAATAAGTGCCACGTATACCAGTAGGAGTGTACATGTCTGAAAGCCCCCACAGTGAGGGGGCTCAGTGGCTTGCCCTGTTACTGTGTCCACCTTTATCCTATGATCCGATGAAATCCTGATTGAAGTGATCTCTTCCAAATGCCTTCTGCCAAAGGGCATGAGGGGTCTCTGAATGAGGTTGTTGGGATTGGCATTCTCCTCCCTTGCTTTCCCCTAAAGAGAAGGATAACTTGAAACACTCTACAAAAGACAGGAGTAAACTCCTTTTCTGACATAAATGCCCTTTACTGAAGACACTGGGGCTAAATTAAGTAGCTGGTGCTTTGATGCCCATCCTGTTTTTGAGGCTTGAAATCTCTCCTGTGTGACCTCAGATACTGAACTGTGGTCTTGTGAAATCTTCATTATATCAAACCTAGAAGGCCCAGTGTATGAACGAGTGGAGGCACTCCTCTTCTCACAGATGAACAGCTAATTCTGGAAACAGATGGACTACAGTCTGTAACTGTAGACCTACAGAGTGCTCCTATATGGTCAGTGGAGCTGATAAAATAGACAAGGAGGTGTACCTAATAGTAGGTACCAGTGACCAGTAAGTGGAAATACAGGGTAGGTGTTTCTAATAAAGTGGCCAGTGAGCGGAAGTACAAGGTAGGTGTTTCTAATAAAGTGGCCAGTAAGTGGAAGTACAAGGTAGGTGTTTCTAATAAAGTGGCCAGGGAGCGGAAGTACAAGGTAGGTGTTTCTAATAAAGTGGCCATTGAGTGGAAATACAAGGTAGGTGTTTCTAATAAAGTGGCCAATGAGTGGAAGTACAAGGTAGGTGTTTCTAATAAAGTGGCCAGGGAGCGGAAGTACAAGGTAGGTGTTTCTAATAAAGTGGCCAGGGAGTGGAAGTACAAGGCAGGTGTTTCTAATAAAGTGGCCAGTAAGTGGAAATACAAGGTAGGTGTTTCTAATAAAGTGGCCAGTGAATGGAAGTACAAGGTAGGGGTTCTAGTAGACGTGGGCGTAAACAGGAGATATTAATAAATTGGAGTACAAACTTTATAATAAAGCCATCACGTTCATGTCTAGACACCAGAGCAATGACTTAATGGCTGAAATCTGAGCTGGAGCTGATTAATATGTGGGTTGTGTTCTGGGGTCAGCCATGATAATTTTCCTCCAAACTTCAAATGTCATGTCACGACCATGGTCTGAACGTATTGGCATAAGCTTCTGTGCAGATATAGTGGGGCTCATTATGAGACCTCGAACGTAGACAGTAGAATTATGTCGGCATTCTTCAAATATGAAAACACCATCTACTGGAACAATAACAAGTTCTCAAAACCCAAAGTACATTGTTAGGATTAATATGCATGAAGAATGATGCTGAATTCTTAGCTGGTGTCTGAAGAGGTCATCTTAGTCATCCTTCCATTCTGGGAAATGGATCATGTCACTTGTCTTCCGGCACCAACATACCCTCCATCTTCTGTTAATAGAAACCTATGTGAGCATGGTAACCTACAAGAAGAAGCTTCTGTAACACTTTATTTGGATGGTCAAGGACAGATTCTAGGTTTACCTCATCTTACCTCAAGTATCTTATCATATACACCCTTAATTTCACTCCGCTGTATCTTTAAACTTAGCCCAACACAGTATCTAACCCTAACACCAGCCCTGATCCTAGTAAAACCCTAAATCAATGGCTACAGTAGGCTACAGGTGACAGATCAATAAGCAGCCAACCACTTCCTATGGAAGAATTCGATTTAGAGACAAACAACATGCCGTCAAGGCAGCAAGTGACCAATCAAGTCGATATCTGTCGATAGGCCAATCATAGCCGTTCGACTTGAGCCTTCAACTTTGCCAACTTGGCCCCTCCTAATGCAAACACATGATAAGTCAACTGAATAACTCCAGGTAATGTTGTCAACATCCAAAAGGAAGTGTGGGATTGCAGTGCTATTGGGAAGGAAGATAAAGGGCAGTCGTCTTAACAGTCTGTGTGCATGTAGTCCTGCATGGCGCAGCCGTCTGCCAGTGGTGCTTGTACTAACAGGATGAGTCCTGGAGGACATCACTGCTAACTTAATGTCCACAATCGTGCCTGTTGGCCCATCCTTACTTACATCACATGTGCGGCCGAGCATGACACTTGAATCATTTGCATGTCTCATGATGTCAGATCTACCCACCGAGTTTCATTCCTGTCGGTTGATTCCATCTGGGTGCAGCTATTCTTTTGATGATGAGTGTACTTACCTATTGTTAGGAGGTTGTGCGTTCCCCAGGCATGCCAAAGCCATCCATGGCCAGGAGTCCAGGGACACATTCAAGGCTATTTTCCGGACCTGATTGCTCAGATCTGATTTTCACATGAATGAGCTCATGCATGTTCACATTCAAATCAATAATGTCACATGTACGAACTACTCACTTTGTGAACAACCACAGTGAATAAACAAACTAAGCTCCCTGAGCAAAAAATGAGTCACCTTGTGTGTTTAGGGTGGTAGTAAGTTCAGGCTCCTGCAGATGGAGCTGTATGAGGATGACGGGACTATAAATACCTGCTGGGTGTGAGTGACGGGATCCATAGATTGGGAAGAGGTGGTACAGTGCAGTGAATGTCTCGTTCCATGTGTGGAAAACAGCTCCAGAGCAGATGTTAATGATTGGCTAAAAGGAGTGACTGCATTTGGGCGTGTCAAAGACCATAGTGTGAAGGAAGCAGCTGAATCTGCAGGTGTATGGAAGCGTACGGTCATACGGGTCTACCAGCAGTGGCTAAAATCCCAGCCTACAGGGAATTCTCCTCGGAATTGTGCCAGGGAAGGCATCCACCAAATCTGGCCCAACTGCCCAATTCTTTGATGTAAGAGTGTCTGAACATTGATGAGGCCTACATCCAGAAACTTGTCCAGTCCATGCCAAATCCAGTCACAGCTGTTATCGGTGCTGGTGGAGGTATTATACGCTATTAGGTACGATTCAGTCACAGGGGACTCATTGTTTGTCTGGTGAGCTTAGCAGCACAGGCCTGCACCCTTCTGATTCAACCACTAAACACATCTGCCAATCTAGTGAGGCTCTTGCCCATTCCCGCTTGCTAAACCTGGCACCATTTTTCCCCGCACCTGCACCTACTTTGAGCTATGCATGTGGCCCTTGTCATTTCTCACATGTGTTTGCTGTAACCTGCTCTGTTGGCATATGACACGTCCAGACAAACCCCATGACATGGCCGAGCTTCCAGACTCACCGCACCTCCCCGCACCGTGCTAAACAAAGCCACCTGAACCTACACACAATACCAAACAATCAGCATCCCATGTGGCTTCACTATTAATATTATTCTTTGCCAATGTCAGCATTATGATATTAGCTCGGTGCTCTACAAGACGTCTACAAGCCAGCTGAAATTACATTTAAGCTAAAACAGATGCTGAGGCATACAGGCACAGGGATCTCCAGCGGGCACAGGTGTCAGTTAGTATCCTTCGCTCCAATGGCATTGCATTATTGGCAGTTGGAAAAGATGCAGTGGCACCTCAAATGTCTCGGAGGATGCATGTGCCAACCTTCCCCCTCGGAAACATCTTGTGACTGGTAGAATTAGCTAACTTGGGGTTGGCACTTCAGGTCTCGGAGGATGCATGTGCCAACCTTCCCCCTCGAAAACCTCTTGTGACTGGTAGAATTAGCTAACTTGAGGTTGGCACTTCAGGTCTCGGAGGATGCATGTGCCAGCCTTCCCCCTCGGAAACATCTTGTGAATGGTAGAATTAGCTAACTGTGTTAAGGGTCTCTCTCAAGCCACCCGAGCAACTGGATATTATATTAAACAAGAACTTTATTTATTCTGTGTTTTCAACAAACAAATGGCACAGCAGATACGAGCAGCAAAAAAATTAATAAAATAAACAAACAAAGAAAACAAACAAAAAAACAACATATGGGAAGGCCAGTTAAAAGAGAAAGGAGAAACGAACAAATGGAAAGGATGTAAACGTTACCACTCCAATACATTACCAAAAACAACCTGTCTGTTTGGGCTCATGGACCGAGAGTTTGAGGCAACGAAGCTGGACAACACCACTCTCCTTGTAATGGCTGTGCAAGCCCAGAATCAACACTGCTGGAGTCTCTGCTTTCCTGTAGAACCTCCCACCCCCCCAAAGTCCTGGTTAGCTCGGAACTGAATCGAACAATTCACAGTTCATTTAATGAGTGGAAGTAAATAGAGCACATGCAAGTAAAACCCAGGTAGTTAAAACATAAATACATAAATATATTGTAATGTAAACTGTTTTCAACAACCCATAAATTAGTGGATAACAGCTTTTCGTTTGCCACAATATACACATACACTCTCACGGAGAGTAAACTCGTTTACAGACACAAAATCATTGACTGTCACAATACCGTACATCATTCTCCATTGGAGATCACCTGATGATGCCTTTTCTTATACAGGTTACACCTGGACCCAAAACCCAATCTCTCCAGACTTGCTACGGTTGCCACTTGTAATTCAACACCATCGCAAGCTCTCAGTGTGACCAGTTTGAACCACTGAACAACCTTTGAATTTAGTTCACCTCCATTTATCAAAATCATAATCACAATTATTCACATTATAACTCATGACCCGTCCAGTGCAACCCCTGCCTTGCATGACAATTCGACCGGTTCTCTGTGGACTCAAACCACAAATGTGGTAACTGTGTCAGGTATGTCATAAAAGTGAACCAAAAGTTGACTAAATTTAATATCGCAGAAGTCATTACATGTACTACAGCAGAGGTGACTGGCTCGGAATCAAGTGTTGACCGATAGATCCGTGGACTCAAAAAACTTGATAGTCCAAAAAGATTCCTTCAGGAAAATGAAGCAAAGGCGTCTTTGAAAAATGCAAGAACTGATGTACCGTAACATCGGTTGTCCCGTGTTCTTAGCAACAGGATGCGGTTTGATTACATTCCGCTTAACAGGTTCACGTTTTCAGTTATGGTAGTTGTGCCAGATCAAGTCCGTAAATGAAGCAAACGCGAATTCAGTCGAGACAGTTGATGAGCACCGGGAGTTTGAAATTTCTAGAAAATAGCAGGGAGATGAACGGGATCCTTGGAATGGGGTGTTGAGGCACTTGGTTGGATTGGCATTCCCTCTGTGGGAACAGTGACATTTGCTGAAAACAATGAAGGTTAGGGTGTTCGAGGTTGGGTTATTCCATTTACAAGAATGGGCGACAGAAAAAAGATGAACCCTTTAGGTGCTGGTCGAGGAATCAGGCTCTGAAGAACATGTTGACCTGGATGTTACACTACGGTGTTTCTTTGCCGGTATGGCGGAGGTGGCAGAACTTGCCCTGGCTTCATGGCTTCACTGTCTGATAAGTACTCTGGGTTCTCGACCATAGTAGACCGGACACGGCCATTTTGCTTGTAGAGGTTCTGCTTGTACAGGTTCGTGTTGCAGCTTTGAGAGGAGTCGTGAAGTTTGTCTCGGGATGCTTTGAGAGGAAGACTATGTTGCCAGTACTCAGGGTTGTCAAAGGTCTTCCAGTACTTCTTGCTCACCATTATGGCTCCAGTAGGACCTGGTTGGGATATGCTGCCTGAGTGGATGAGATGACCTGGGAGACTGCTTTTACCGGTGATTACAGGCTTTGCCATGTGAACCTGCTGATCTGCAAGACCAGGCTGGACTTGTTGGTTGACAAGGCATATCTGACTTGAGGGAGAATGATGTCCAGGCTTGCTAGGGTGATTAGCGTGAAGAGCTTGGGCCAAGTGGGCATGGTGGCCGTTCTCTCTCATTGGTCCACTCTGAGGTGGCTGAACAGGTGGAATTGCAAAATGAACATGTGCTCCTTGGCTGTGGTGATGGGCTCTCCCTGTTTGGGTGGTCAGGGGGACATGGCTGCTTGTGGTGCTGGTTGCTGTTGTTTTCTGCAGTGAGGCAGAAACTCCATTTTTCTTCAGAGCAATTTGGTTCATATTGCCTTTGCTGTGGGACGTGTTGAGGTAAAGGGGCTCATTAAGGTACTGCTCCTCAACCTTGGGATGTCCATCAGGTGTATTGTGGTATCCTGGGTTGTCCAGTGCGTGAATCTCGCCATTTGTTCGACGTGTGACGAAAGGATTCTCCTCAACAGGATTCAGATGATCTACAGAGATTATGGAAAAATACACAATCACACAGCATGTAGCATAAAGCTCCTTTGTTATTTGCAGCAAATCCTGGAGTAATCTGGGGATAACCACACTGTGTAATGTCTTAGGAAGATACTAGGACCTGAACCCTCCACCTGATAATAGCCCAACATTCCAGCTGCCCACTAGCTACCACACTCCAGGTCAGAAGGATACTAGGACCTCAACTCCCTACCTGATAATAGCCCAACACTCCAGCTGCCCACTAGCTACCATGCTCCAGGTTAGGAGGATACTAGGATCTGAATCCCCAGAGCCCAACACTTGAGCTGCCTACTACCTACCATGCTCCAAGTTCTCTATGGAGCATGGTAGGAAAACTCCCTACTGATGATATATCTTGAAGGTAGCAATTCAATTTGCAAGATGCTAACCTCTCAGATAAAAGCTTTCATTGCTTGTTAGCTGCATTAGCCATACTGCCCCAGGGTTGCAGAACTTGAGAAGTGAACTAGACACCAAACATGTTTTGGCTGACTTCATTAAAGGTCATAAAACATATAACACATTTCTGGGCAGTCCACTGCTTTAATGTGAAACTGAGGTAGGGACAGAATGATCTCCAGTTCCAAGATTTCTTTTTAGAAGTACTACCACAGATAAAGACGAGCAAGAACATTCTCTCAGTACCTGAGGAACTCTTGTCCTTCCGGGGGGCCACATAGCCATCCTCATCATTGGCTCTCCTCTGTGTTATTTGCCCCAGGAAGACAGTAGGGTCAGCGCTGTAGCGCTGACTACTGCTATCCTCCGCTAAGCCAGAGATGGGCTGTTTCTTCAGGCTTCCGTTACAGTGCTTTTCCTCCTGGGGAGCCAAAGACACCCGTTGGGTCCCTCCTTGGATGGACGGACCACCAGTGGAGATGGATGACACCCGGGAGCAGATTCCTGCCACTTCCTGGCGGCTAAAAACTCCTTCACGGTGCCGGCACTGGCTCTGTTTAATGGAGAAAAACACAAGATATGGGGAAAGGGTGAAACCTGTCATCACCAACATGGTGGATGGCCATCTTGGATTCAACTTGTTCGGATATTTAAACAGTGATTTTACGGAAACCAGAAAACTGACCACAAGGTCTACAGAATGTGTTTGATAGGCCGTCCACCATGATTAAGTGGTAAGGCTATTCTTTTCCCCTGTTTCTGATGAACTTTCACCAAACCATCTGGCTGAATGCTGCTCAAGCACTGCCAATTCTTGTCTAAGATGAACAGCATCCTGTAAACAAGTACCTTGCTGTCACCCCACAGGTAGAAATCCATAGGGGTTAAATCAGGAGAACGATGTGATCACTCAGTTTTGGAAACTGCACACTTGACATAACCTTTTGAATGTTAGTCAAGACAAAATGCTGATTATGATATTAGTACTTCGACAGAGAACAAAGAGCAGTTCAGGGGTTCTTTATTATCTTACTAGTTGCCCTCTACCCTGTTGATCACTGGTCAGATTCTGACCACAGGACCACTGTAAATTTGTATTAAACAAAGTTTTATTTGTGTGGTGAATCATTCTGACATGCAGCTTCATGTGGTAAAGGTACAACAGGGTTGCTAGGGTGGTCAACCACCCAGTTTTTAGTTTAGTTACTAGTCTTGCAAGTCAGACCTTTGCCTGTTATTAGAGAGTTGGGTGCATTAGCCACTGTACAACAATGTTACCAGGGTGGTCAACCACCCACAAATATGTGGTCAACTGTGGTCCTATGGCCCGTAACTGACATTTGATGAAGATCTAGAGTTTGACTAGTCTTGCAAGCCAGACCTATGCTTGTTATTAGAGAGTTGGGTGCATTAGCCACTGTACAACAGGGTTACCAGGGTGGTCAACCACCCACAAATATGTGGTCAACACTGCTCCTATGATCAGAAACTGACATGTGATGAAGATCTAGAGTTTGACAATCAAAATTGAACAGAAATCTCTGCCCAACTTAACAATGTCTGATGCTCTGTTTTCATTTAGGTGTTTACAAAGCATCTGAGGCTGAGAACTGTGAATAGAGAGGGTTGGCAAAGACAAGCTGTGCAACAGCAGAGGTACCACAGTACCACACTCTACAAAGCAGGGTTTTTTGACAAATTGGCCATTGTATTGTTACAGTCTGCTGAAGACGTTTGACTGCTATAGAGTGAAGGTACAAGATTCCGTACTGGTTTGGAGTCTCCGGATGGGTAGGTGTGAGGTACCAGATACTCCTCGGCATCCATCAAGTCTCTCAGGTCATCCTCATCCAGAAGACTCTGGAAAAATTTGCTGTGGTTCGGACTGGGCAGCTTCATGCAGTCGTCCCCCTGAGACAAACACAGCCCAATTACTCTCTGCCACCGCAAAGAGCTAAGAGGACACAGGGGTTCATTTTTTATGCAGGGACATAACAATAAAGGCATTCATCATGTCTGGGCTCCTCTCTCACCTGGATGACGAGGTACCTCTGAGGGTCTCTGGCCATCCTGCTGAATTCTGCAGCAAGCTCTTTGAACCTGGGCCTACTGTCGGCATCGATCATCCAACCTTCGGGAAGGGAGGGCATGACAACATCATTAAGTTAGAAAGAGGCACAAAGAGACATTTCTGGTGTTTCAGGGATAAGTTACAGACACAGGATAGGGAATTCCATGAGACAGTATTTGAAAGGCTACACACTTTTATAGGGACATTCCAGGCCAATGCCAATGGGCAGTTGCTGAATTCCAGGATAAGATGCTTGATAAATGTGACTGGGAAAACTATTAGGAGCAGTGTGAGAGATGTCCATTGTGGGAATTAGATTTAGCCCTCCATACTATTCCATTACTTAGTTCTTAACAGGAACAAAAAGTGTGTGGAAGTGTTTGGAAAGTTCTGCTCCAACCACAACAGTTCCCAAAGAATTGCAAGCTCAACATTAGTTTGGCCCCATCATCAGGAGATGCAACCAACTTCAAAGCTGGTAACTAATGATGCATTACCTCTCTGATACAGGCTAATATTACCTGTGCCGATAGCATCATGTAGTCGCAGGTCATGTAGACCCTGGTCCCATTGCTGGACCACCATGCCAGGGAATACTAAAGTCTCATTTACCTCTGGATCAGTTTCAGCTGCTTAGCTGACATCCAGGGTCAGAATGTGACCGACATTACTGAACTAGTGACAGCACCGCTGCACAGACCATCCAATCCCTGGCTGGCATTACCTCACGCTGGCATGATCTTCATTTCCCCGCAATTAATTTCCTCTCAAAGCTCACACTTCAACACTTTATGTAAATGAGCAGCAATTACTCAAGCAATCCGACTAGTAGGCATGCACAACTAACAATTCTGGTTACACAATGCTAGCAGGGTATGATTTATTATGGCTCTAATGTCCTAATATAATTTCTGGAACAAGACTCTTAATCAGCTCAGTTTAGGTGAAGAGACTCTAGAGTCTCTCAGTCCACCAGTCTTTAATAGAAGCTCATTAATTAGTCTGACACTGACGTCTATTCAAATGATCATAAGCACAGAACACTGAAGGAGAACAGGTTCCATTAGCTAGAACCAAGCCCCGTGATCAACAGGACAAACAAGCTCAAAACAAAGTGGGCACTGTACCCTGATTGCTGGTCTCATTTCACACTTCTTTCGTTTGGACATGTTACATTTATATGTTCACATAAGCCAAAAGGAAGGACAGATTTGGCCATAATGTAGTGGAGTAAACAGTCATTATAGATATCAGACTCTGAAATGTAGTGGAGTTAAAGTAGAAAAGAAAGTCCCCCAGAACAGAAATACTTCAGTACAGACACACAGAAAAACTACCTACAGTACAGAAACCAAGTCACAGTCCAACACTGGGTATAAGTTGTATAAGCTTATGATTGATAATGTATTTATTTTGCCTTGACTAGTATGGCACCAGTTACCATTGTAACAATAACTGTCAAAAATGGTCATGAAGATCATAAGTACAATGTATTTTTCCTAGCCCTTTTATTTCCATATATAGTGTACACACAAATCTGTTATATGAAATTCCCGTCTGGGAATTTTTCACCTTCAACTTTTTATTGATCTAACGTGCTGGAACCTTCTCATCAAGTCCAACGCGCCATTTCACTTAACACTGAGAAAGTGGCAGCATTTAGCATGTTTTGTCAGAACACTTCACAATTAACAATCTTTAAATTTTTAAATCAACCAACCAACCAGTCAGTCAGTCAGTCAGTCAGTCAGTCAGTCAGTCAGTCAACCAATCAACCAATCAATCAATTAATCAGTCAATCAATCAGTCAATCCATCTATTAATCCATCTATCAGTCAATCAATCAATCAATCAAATCCTTTTTAATCAGAGATCATGCGACTCACATTTGACCATAACCATGTAGACATCTATGGTGCATATCGCCGGTTGAGGCAGGCGTTCCCCTTTCTCCAGAATGTCGGGAATCTCACGAGTGGGAATTCCTTCATATGGTTTTCCTCCAAATGTCATCAGTTCCCAGATGGTAACTCCTGAAGGCCAAAAATAATGCAAGTTATGCATAACCTGCATTGATACAAACATTATATTTCCATCTCATATCGTTTATTCATAGTGTATATTGAGATCAAGTATTAATTAATGAAGAGGTCGTTTAAATATGAAGTTTACTTTATTTACATTATTGATTATTGTCTTTTTAAATAGGGCGATCGAAGGTGAACATAAGCCCGAACAGTTATTTAGGATGCTCCACAAATCGAGTACCAATTTGATCACTTGTCTGATCAAAATTAAGATTACTTGGCAGTTGATTTCGGAGGTTAAGCTCTGTGTTGTGCTATATTTCATATTTCACATTTCATAGCAATATATGTTCATAGTAAATGCTCACCGTAACTCCAGACATCACTCTGGTGTGTAAACTTCCTGTAGTGAATGCACTCCAGTGCCATCCATTTGATAGGCATCTGCACAAGGGATGGAGAGGTATTGCTATTTGGTTTACTCTCTGCTGTGACCATGTGAGGTGGAACTATTGGTAATACTTTCGGTAACACTTTCTATGAATCAGATATCTATAATGAATTATAAGTGCATTCATAAAGATCTTCAAAATTCTTGTTTCATTTTGCTGACATATTAGAATCAATTTCTTTTTTTATCTCTCTTTTTATCACCTTATGAATCAGAAAATACAGTAAACAGTTTTAAAGAAATCAATTTTCCACTCAGGCTATGAATGATATGACCAATCCCCCTCTGTAAAAACTTATAGAAACTTATAGATTATAGATATGGATACAGCTAGAGAATCTGACGTATGTAAGAGCCACTGAAGTGGAGAATTCTGGCTCTAAAATGTGATACATTAGTATTGGAAACCACCATTAACAGACACGATATCTAATAATATCCCTAGCAGCAACAATATAGAACACCTGTAATAATAAACATACAAAAGCAATGGCTGTGTTGGTGTCCAACACCATTAACCCACCCCCACCCCCCCAAAAAAAACCTGTAAAAATGGCCCCAAATCTCAAAATTAACTAGTGCACAACAAAACCATGTTTTTGCCTGCCATATCTTGGCTTAATGGCCTGAGCTTAATGACTAGCTCTAATATTTACAATTGACCACTGAATATTAGCATATTAGAATACTATTAAATATAATTATTATGTTAACACTAATTGTGCCCTCGATGGACTGGCAGCCTGTCTAAGGTGCTTCCTGCCTTCCACCCAGAAGGATAAATGGCTTAGAAGATGGATGAATATGTGAATAATACTAACTCTATGATAATAACAACTATAATAGTTATATAATAGTGGAAATACTAAACCTTAGATGTAACATGTAAGGCAGGGGTGTTCAAATCCCAGCAGTGGTGTTACTCACAACAACACACTCCCTCTCTTGCTTAAGGCAAGGTAAGTTCGGGTCTGTGCTGGTGTGAGGTAGCCCTATGTCCTGTTCCAGAGCCTGACCTTGCCTCCGTCTGCATTGTATTCCTTTTCGTTGGTGTCCAGCAGGCGTGCCAGACCAAAGTCAGTGATCTTGATATGGCTGGGAGATTTCACTAATACATTCCGGGCAGCCAGATCCCTGTGGACCAGTCTCCTCTCCTCCAAGTACATCATCCCCTGGAAAAAAACACAACAACAAGAACAACAAATGTTTTTATCTATTCTTCATAATCACCAGAAAAAAACTTTGATGATAAGATTACCTCCATCCATTACCATCCCTCCATCCCGTTCATGAGAATCAACACACACACACGGCTCAAACTAGGGAGTGCCTCAGGGTTATGTCCTGGGCCCCATCTAGTGACTGCCTCAGGATTATGTCCTGGGCCCTATAACAAAGATACAGTTTGTGCCAGTTTAGGTCTGTTTAGATGGCACCTGATCAGCATGTGGATGCGTTGGTGAAGACATGACTATGTCCTTCTGTCTATCTTGTGAATTCCATTCTATTCCTTTCTTGTCGTATTTGAGGCAGATCAATTATGTAAGGAGATAGAAAACATGGTGGCAGACAGAACGCTCCGGTTGGCTGGTCCATTTTATTATGACCACCATGGTTGTGCATGCACACCAACAACTTGGGGGCAGGTGAGTCAATGTGGATCAGACCGGGTCTGATTGCTAACGTCTGAAAAGCACAGTCATATAGAAGATAATGGGATTACTCTACAAAGACAGGAATACAACTGTGTGCATGCTTTGGAACATGCCAAAGTACGACACTGGAACCGGAAAGATCAGCAGAGTGACCACTCTAAGGTCCATCACTGAATGTGCAAGAAGCAGAAAACACTGTACTACTGAACTTCCAAGATGAGTAATATATCCCTCCTGAAAAGACAGGAAGCTATAATGAGGTCAAAGAAAACTTGTTCTGTTGTTGAGGCTTCTGAAAAACGAGTAACTTGTGCTTAACGGCCGTTCTTTGACGGGAAATTAATCAATGGCTGGTCTAGGATTTCATGTTTGTACAGTTCTGGAAAACTTTGGAAGTTTGTAAAAGCCATAAATGTTAATCTTTATGTGCTACCATGCGTGTAAATACAGATCAATCTGTTTGTGTGTCTCCTCACAAGTTGGAGGAAGCCTGCTTATGTCTGTGCTGGTGTCGTCATGCTGCTCTAGAACAGCATAAGCATCATCATCACCAGCATCATAATCATCGATGGGGGTGAAACCGGGTGGAGCGGGGAGTAAATGAACACAGAAATATCAGACTTCCATCATTGGGGTGGCGCGTCCTGGCAATTTTCAAGGCAATTAAGCACTGAAGGAATCGATGTCTTGGCCGACGCGTTCATTATGTATGCTGACGAACAAAGAGCGAGAACGGCAGGCCGTAGAGAATGGAGAATGAATGGGCACGGCTCGGAAAGCCTCATTTTCATTTGGAGCTCAGTGATCTATATCTTGCGGGGGAAGAGAAGAGGAGGAAGGAGGTAGAAAAAGTTTCCTCGGAATGTTAAATACGGACTTAGTCTGTTCAGTCTAAAGTTGTTATAGTTTTTACTTTTTCCATTCGATTTTATTCGTTTACGTATTTTTATTTTAGTTTCATGAGATAATTAGGTTGTGGTCATGACTTTGTAAGGCATGGGAATGAGAAGTTGGGAATGAGATAATTAAGTTGTTGCCTAGACTTTGTAAGGCATGGGAATGAGATGATTAGCTTGTGGTTCCAACTGTGTATGGTACAGGAATGAGATAATTCATTTGTGGTCTGACCTTGTAAGGCATGGGATTGAGATAATTAATTTGGGAACAAGATAATCAAGTTGTTTTCATGACTTTGTAAGGCACAGGAACAGGATAACTAAGTCGGGAATGAGATTCTTAAGTTGTGGTCTGACTTTGTATTTGGAATTTTGAAATTTTGATTAGCTTGTGGTCCCAATTTTGCTAGGCACGGGAATGAGATAATTAGGCTGGGAATGAGATAATTAGGTCGTGGTCATGTCTTTCTAAGGCATGGGAATGAGAAGTGTATGTATTTGGAATTGTAATTGTTATTGTATTTGGAAGTTTTGATTGTGACTTTGAAAAGGGAATGGAATGAGATAATTAAGTTGGGAATGAGATAATTAAGTTGGGAAAGAGATAATTAAGTTGGGAATGAGATAATTCAAAATAAAGATCATGACTTTGTAAAGCATGAGAACGAGATAAGTTGTGGTCTGACTATGTAAGGCATGGGAACGAGATATTTAAGTTTTGATTGCAATTTTGTAAAGCAAAGGGAAGGAGATAATTATGTTGGGAATGAGATAATTAAGTTGTGTTCATGATTATGTAAGACACATGGAGATAATTAAGTTGGGATTGAGATAATTAAGTTGGGAATGAGATAATTAAGTTGTGGTCACAACATTGTAAGGCACGGCATTTAGATAATAAAGTTGTGACAATCACCTAATCACCATAGCTTAGTAAGGTGTGAGAATGAGAATTAATTTGTGTCCACAACTTCATAAGACATAGCAAGGATAATATTATGTTGTGGCAATGATTTAATAAGCCTTCAGAAAAATGTAATTAAGCTATGGCCATATTTTTTGTAAGGTATGGAAATACCACAACTTCATAATGTTCATCTATATAACAGACATGTAGGAAAGCATGGAAATAAAATAATTAAGTTACGACAATCAATCAAATTGTGACCGTAACTTCATAAAGTGTGAGAATGAGATAATGTGAGATAAGTTGTAGCAATGACTTAGTAAGCCATAGGAATGAGATCATGAACTAGAAGTAAAAAGGTATGAGATCAAGATGCTTAGGTTGTGGCCACAGGCTACTCACAAAACTACTTTTGTAAGTGAGGTTACTTAAGTTGTGGCCACTAGTTTGTAAGGCACAGGAATGAGAAATTGTGGCCGTGACTTCATATGGCATGGGAACAATCTAATTAAGTTGTGGCCATGACTTGGTAAGACATGGGAATGAGAAGTTCCCAGAGAAATGAACAAAAATGGATGCAAAATGCCCAGGAGAAAAAAAAGTAGACTTAATTTAAGTACTGAACTTAATTTGAACTTACTGAAATTGTGTTATTTTCAATATACTAACTATGTACTTAGAATGCTAAATATAATCATTAGAGCTATAAAAATATACTTAAATAGAACTAACTGTACTTAATTTTAATCAAAGCATGGTTCATTAAATACATATATGTATTTATATATATATATATATATATAAACAGAATTTCCCATTGACTCCAGTTGTGGTTGGTAATCTGACACATTTTTGTTGTTGTTAGGCTAGCACTGGATGTAGCTTATACCCCACCAACTGCCACTGAGCAATCTGCATGACCTCATCTCAGCTATAAACATACACTACTATTTAGCTGCAGCCTGCAGTAAGCTACTAGTGCCAGTGTAAGCCTACAGAAGCATGTCCTGGCTGAGTGACTACTTTTGGGATCTGGAAGATTGTATACGTTGTAGTTGTATTATTATTATTGTTATTATTATTATTATTAAACTGGGACTGCAGCAGTAACGGTCCAGAATGGCCATATGGGAAATGTAGTCCTTAGCAATGTAAATCTCTCTGTGCCACACAAGGCCTCCAGACAGACCATCCATTCTCCTTAATAGGTAAGAATCATTGCCGCTTGAAGGTACTTACGCCACGGCGGCAGCGGCGGTGGCAGAGGCAGGGGCGGGGAAGGAACGTGAATAAGTACAAGGGCCGAGACGAAAGCTGAGTCAAGCAGATTGCGCTGGAGCGAGTTTAGGCCCGAACCTTTCCGGCGGCCCGGACAAATGTGCGAATTAATCAATAGAACAGACGGCTGAGGGAGAGAGGGAGACACGGGTTCATCCATCATCCCCCGCCGCTGGAGCCGCTGTTCCACATGGAAGCTCCTCCAAGCACACACTGTGCAGGCCACGGATCGCTAATCTTGGAGGACACCAGTCTCAATTTCTGGATGGTTCCCCGCTTCAGCTTACTCTGTCTGGAAATGACTGATGCATTTTCCGCCATACGGTGCCTGAAACAGGAAAGTCTGTGTGTGTGTGTGTGTGTGTGTGTGTGTGTGTGTGTGTGTGTGTGTGTGTGTGCGTGTG
>CM067495.1:21320230-21388261 GCA_034552555.1 Semaprochilodus insignis | reverse complement strand
TATATATATATATATACACACATTAAATAAATTATCATGTAGATCAAACATTTATTTATTTATTTGTTTGTTTATTTATTTATCTCTTTATTTATATTTAAATAACATATGGTTTCTCTAGTCATGGTAATGCAAAATATAAATCAAAGTAAATCAAATATATAAATATATATAAATAAATATTTAAAAAGCCAATAAATAGTTGTTATTATAGCATTTTCACACTAAAATCTTCACACTGTTTTTTATGTTTATGTGCAGTAGTAGTAGATAATAACTCAATAACTCGCTCCAAGGGTTCAGCAGGTACACAAAATCTCCACTAAACTCTGATTGGACTGGCTTGGCTTGTTTCTGGTGAATGATGCAGTGACAAACAGAAAGAGTGGTATAATCTAATAGAACAATAGAGGGAGAGATATGAGCATATGCTTTCATATAAGTAAGAAATATCCATTAAGTCTGATGCACAGACTAATGCAGCGGCTAATCCAATTCAAATGAAGGAAAACTCTCAAGTGACCGTGTATCATTTACTCACTACGTCATATGGGATTAACTCCTAACGTCAGTCACGACTTTGATCTTCTCCTCATTAGGCCCTGAACCTTAGACTGACCTTCTTATAACTGCGGCCCTGGCACAAATACCGAGCACACCACCTCCGAGTCTATAAACTGGAAATGTCACTGCAGGGCTAAATATAAAAAGCTCATTCTGAATACAAATCTCAGGCAAACATGGCCCAAAATCCAGCTCTCTCAGTGCCGGGAACCAAACAACTGGCCTAGATGTCTTCTATTAGTCATGTGTAATCGTTTCAGATCTTTAAACAGCATTTAACGCAAGTCAAGGACAACCTGGATAACCACAGATCATCTCGTTTACCGGAGGGTAAAGGCTACCTAACCTAAGACCGAAGAAGCTAATTACTCAATCAACCAGTGAACCAAATTTAGCTGATAATTGCAATCAGTTAAACTAGACACTAGACAAGCTCGATGATTGGCAGCCATGTTGAATCTATGGCTATAAGGTTGTCTAAGGCTCTGGGACTCCAGAGAACCACAGAGATCTGAGATCTGAGCAAAGTTGGACCAGTGGTAAAGCTTTCCAGAAGTGACTGGCCTCCCACAGTCAACTCTAGAGCACAGCAATGACTCAGAAAGAACTGCAGGACTCATGCGTATCACATGAGGTCAGTGTTGATGACTGGACCATTAGAAGACCATTAGAAAGAGATTGGCAAACAAGGCATCCATAGGAGAGTTGGCAAGCCTGGCAACACTTCACTGTAGGGTACTGTCCATAAGGCTACATGGCACCTACATAAGCTTGCCATGATAACTGACATAACCATACGCAATAGATGATAATTCCAATTAACGTCGTTCGCTGTCAAGGTTACATTTACCACTTATGATCAAAGTAGCTAGATTAGCCTTTATGACAGATGACACCTATAGGAATTAGCATGCATCAACATTTAAGTAGAGCTTTATTTGAGCTGTCATGACACATTTATATAGGCATCGTATAGCATTAGAAGGGTTACCAAAACGCCCTGATCATCTCCAAGATTTGTGGAATCAGGTTCCTTGGACTGATGAGTGGAACATGGAAGTTTTGGGAACATGCGGGTCTAGTTATATATGGTGTAAAGCTAACACAGCATTCCTCAAGAACCCCATACCAACCATGGAACATGGCGGTGGTAGTGTGATGGTAAAGAGATGCTTTGCTACTTCAGGGCTTGGGGAGACTTCCCATAATTGGTGGAACCATGAATTCTGCTCTCTCCCAGGCAATTCCGGAGAAGGATGTCTGGGAAGCACAATTGGTTTATGCAACAAGGCAACAATTAAAGGTTTTGGATCTAACGTAAGTTAGCCTGGGTGAAAAGTCCCACCAAAAACTGGCGTGGAAATGAACAGTGCCTCTTATGAGGGCATGCCCTCTAAAGGGTTGTTAGCCATTGAGTCTCACTGCAGTCCAGCACCAAAAAAGGTTAACAGGTTGTGCCCAGATGTGTTCGCTGGTTACAAGATCACATCTGGCCCCACAAGACTAGGCTAATACAGTTGCACCAGGCTGATAAAGTGGAGCCCATGTGTTTAGAATAGGTTTTTGCCATTATGCTATTTTTCTTGCACACTTGTCTGATCCTTCTCCAGAGATGACCAGAGCTGTTTCCTAAATTCCTGTAGCTTTCCCATTAACCAGACAATAGTAGCCCAATCAAAAGTTGGGTGAATAATTAGCATAACAAATGCTTAGCATGCGAGTCCGGACAAGCATTGCAAAATGCTAGCCCAGCCGAGGGGGGATATTACGCTCTTCGGCTGGAGCGCGTTATGCTTCTGCTGCTATGCACGAATTATTCGGAGGCTAAAGTTTTTTGTGGAGTATTACGAGAGGCGGCTCCTCTGTGCCCTATTACAATGCTAGCTCGCCTCTGGCTCGGGAGAAACAGGGATTAGCCTCACATGATGGTCAGGGGCTAATTAGAGAGAGAAAAGCTGCAGCATAAAGACGGTGGAGGAGTATTCAGGGGGTGCAGGGCACGGCACACTGCACAAAACGAAGGGGGAAGGTAAGAGTGGGAGCAGCGAGGAAGGCGATAGCAGGGCTAAAAAGACATGAGAGGAACATGACTTAGCAATTCCTAAGACAAACAGAGGCTTTCACAGTTTCCACGGATCATTAGATTAAGACTTGGAGGCTGCGATTTTGGAGTCATGGAGGATGACAAATAGAGAGCGTGGGCCTCAGAGAACGGTGCCACATGCTGTGTGCTAAATACATATCGCTTTCGGCTGTCGATGCTTGCTTTGTTCCAGACCAAATAACAATGTGAAAAAAATGATTTGTAAAGAACGAACAGAATAAACTGGTGCGACTGGCAAATGGGAGGGCCGAAAACGAATATGCAGTGTAACTTAGATGAAGTGTCAATTCCGTATCCATCAACCACAGTAACTAGTAGTGGTTTGTACGGTGTGCACAACATTTTGCTACATTATGAAAGTGTGGGACACCTGAACATTACACCTATAAAAGCTTGTTGGACATCCCGCATAGGGTGGCCACTTTCATAACCCCAAAAAGGAGGACATTCCACCCCCAAAAGGAGGACATCATATGGGGGGGGGGCGTCCGGCACGATACTAGAACAGAATTAAAATCATAACCTAACCCATATAACACACGGCTTTACTCACCTAATTGGGTGGAATGGATGACATCTGTGAGTCAGCTTACTAATTGACTAGCGTTTAGAGGGCTGACCTGCGGTTAGCCGGTAGCCTAGTCACAATGTCACATGACCTTGGTAAACCAATGAAATGCAAGGCATGTCTTTTGACACGGACAATAGCCAATGGTACACATCATATTGCTGGCGGGTGAACATTTTAAATAGTTCATCCAGAAAAGAGGACTAATAGGCATCCGTCCAAGTATTGCAGAGTTGAAAAACCGGACTGTACCGCCTAAAACCGGACGCGTTGCCACCCTAATCCCACACCAAAACCATGGGTATTAATATGGAACTGCTACTAATATGGAGTGGGCATCTGCTGGAGTTCAGGTCCATTCAGTTAAAAGAACATTTGAAAGGTCAAGCACTGATGGTGGACGGAACGGTCTTGAAATCAGCTTTCCAATTCATCACAAAGGTGTTCAAGAGGGTTGAGGGCTGTAGAGACCAGACTCATAGGACCTTGTCTTTATGGAACTCACTTTGTGCACCAACACAGCATTCCTCAAGAAGAATACCATACCAGCAGTGAAACATGGCGGTGGTAGTGACTTCCTATAGTTGATGGAACCATGAATTCTGCAGTCTACCAGACAACTCCGCAGAAAGATCTCATTTGAAAGGGACTCCAGGTACTGATCTTCCAATTCATCCAAAAGATGTTCAAGAGGGTTGAGCACTGTGCAGACAGATCACCGGAAAACCTCCGCATCATGGAGATCACTTTGTGTGCAGGGGGCCAGTCATGGTAGAACAAGAAAGAGTTCTTCCCCAAACTGCTGCCACAAAGTCATAAGCATATAATTGTGTAAAATGTGTTATATCCACATCATTGTCATACTACAGCCAAGTCTGAATATTGAGTCATAGTGTGCGTTAAGTTTATGAAAGCCTAACATTTCTTTGAGGCCTTTAGAGCTAAGCATGTCCACCCTTTGGCCCATCTGCCCACATCTAAAGAGCATGGGGCAAACTCTCTCCAGTCCTTTCATATTCTCTCCGAACCTCTCCTCGCAGAATCCCCCCGAAATGTCACCATCCATTTAATTAAGTGCTACCTTTTGCAGAATTTACATGAGCAAATGTCAATAATCCTGCTTGCCTTGGTGACGGATTCGCAAGCTCAACAGAGCTTTGGAGGAGAAAAGGAAAAAGTAAAGCTGTTTATTCAATTACTTTCCCGGAACAATTTGTATAGCATTTTAAGTCTGCACCACAAAAGTGGCTGGTATGGAGTTCACATAGAAATGCACAGTCCACTTTTTCAGAAACCTCCTTCTTTCCTGCCTTATATATCTGCCTTATAGCTTCACAATTACCCTGTGACTGAAACGTACCTAGTAGTGTGTAGTACCTCCACCAGCACCAACAACAGCTGTGACTGGATTTGGCATGGACTGGACAAGTTTCTGGATGTAGGCCACATCGATGTTCAGACACTCTTGCATCAAAGACTTACTCAGTTGGGCCAGATTTGGTGGATGCCTTCTCTGGCACAATTCCGAGGAGAATTCCCTGTAGACTGGGATTTTAGCCACTGCTAGTAGACCCGTATGACCGTACGCTTCCATACACCTGCAGATTCAGCTACTTCCTTCACACTATGGTCTTTGGCATGTCCAAATGCAGTCACTCCTTTTAGCCAATCATTAACATCTGCTTTGGAGCCATTTTCTCACCCCGCAGGGATTTATAGCCCCATCATCCTTGTGCAGCAGCGCCATCTGCAGGAGCCTGAAGTCACTACCACCTTAAACACCGAAGGTAACTCATTAGGGCCCTTAGAATGAAATCTGGAGCAGCTCATGAATATACAAAGGGATCTGGGATGCCTTCGATGAAACAACTAGTGTCATGCTGAGCGACTATTTCAGAACACCAAATGATGCCACAATGAATTCCTTCTTACCGACTCAGATTAACCAGTGGGCTCCTATCGAGCTGCCCTTGGAGTGAACCCACAAGACATCGGAATTCAAATATGCATTGCTCCCCAGTTTTCCTCCTTCTCCCCTGCCTTCACATACAAGCCCTACTAAATCATGCATGCCTTCTTGTCTCCTGCACCATTGGAGGAATGCCACCATTTGAACCGACTTGCTTCGCTCTGATCTGATGCCACAAAAGCTTGGCTATTTTCAGCATGGACCAGCAGGAGGTTATCAGATGTAATTACCGTTCCCAGCTCTTTCGCAGTGGAATCCTGACCCTACGCAGCTCGGTAGTAGGTCGGGCAATCAGAGATGTACAGTACTGTATAAAAGTCAAAGACCACCCGTCATTCATTTAATGTCCCGTCAGAAGAGTTCATCCTTCTTCAACCGCCAGGAAAAGAAACAGGAAACATGTTTAATCGAAACGTACACAGACAACTAATTATACACTCATTATCTAAAGAACAGCTGCACCCAGAAGGAGGTGTGGGATTGCAGTGCTGTTGGGAAGGAAGATAAAGGTCACCAGGATCAATAAATGATGATAAATTTAGACTGATATGATCAATATTTATTGAGCTACACATACAGAAGTAGTGTCTCTCAGTATGGCACTGGACCACCGTGTTTGCTAACCCAACACGCCAGACGTCTCAGCATGGAGTTGTAGAGGTTCCTAATGGTGTCCTGTGATAATCCATCCCATGCAGCTTCAATATCCTCACACAGTTCCTGCAGATGGTGCGGTAGGGGTGGAGATGGAGTGACACCAGGCCTTCTGGACGTGTGACGCATGACGACAAACCGTTCATCTTGGTGCTGACCATGGTGCATCCAGATCATTGATCATCTCCACCAAGACAAAAGCGGGACTCGTCACCGAAGATGACCCGCTGCCATTCTGAGTCACTCCATGACAGTCTGGTACGACACCACTGCAGTCTTTGATAACGTTGACATGATGTTAAAGCCAGTCGTCATAACGGTCTGTATGCATGTAATCCTGCAATGGTGCTGCACTAACAGGATGACTCATGGAGGACATCACTGCTCACTGGATGTCTGTAATCATGGTTGTTGGGTCAGTCAGGTATAGAGATAAGGCCGGTTCTTGCTTACGTCACATGTGCGGCTGAACGTGAAACTTGAATCATTAGCATGTCTCACAATGTCAAACCTACACACCAAGGTTCATTCCTGTCGGTTGATTACTTCTGGGTGCAGCTATTTGTGCAGCTGTTCTTTTGATGATGAGTGTAGTTGTAAAATTTAATTGGCAGCTTTATGGGCAACTTGGTTGATATAATTTCTTATAACACCTCAGCTTTCATAGTTAGCTAGCATTATTGACTTAATAGTCTGGCCAAATATTTAGCTTTCAAGGTAATGTTAAAAAGGCCAAATCCAACCAAAAACAGTTGTTCAGTCTTGTGAAAGGAAATTCCCTAATATCTGGTTTGGGCTGTCTGACAGTTGCACAGCCTCAAACTACACATGACTCAGGCATCATTTTTCCAGGCCTGTCTTCTGAGGTTTTCTGAGATTATGTCAAGTCGCCTGGACGAATTTGAGGGTGATGTTCACGTTGTCGTAAATAGTTAAATACACTTTGATGATATCAATTATTTAATCGTGTGCAAGGTAGAAAGAAGTACAATGAAAAAAACAGCCAGATTGTCATACTATAAAAAGGCTAATCTTGATAATAGGCTAATGACTTCAAAATAAATTAATGAGATACTATCTCAAAATAATGACAGCATCTCAAATTAATAACTCAAAGCAATATTTCAAAACATGGAGATTAAAACCCAAACAATAAGGACTTAATGACATTATGTCTCACAATAATAACTTATCATTTGAAATTAATCATCTTAAATTTATGAGATTCTCTCAAAATAATGACTTAGCATTTCATATTAATGAGATACTATCTCAAAATAATGAGAGCATCTCAAATTAATAATGCAAAATAATGAGTTTATATTTTAAAATAAATAGATTAAAATCTAAACAATTATGACTTATGTCTCAAAATAATGACTTAGCATTGCATATTAATGAGATACTATCTCAAAAAATCAATAATGCAAAATAATGACATTATATTTTAAAATAAATACATTTAAATTTAAATAATTAGGACTTATGCCTCAAAATAACATATTATCTCAAATTAATGAGATACCATGTCAAAACAATGACAGCATCTTGTTACTGAGATAATCTCAAAATCTCAAAATAATGACATAGAATTTCATTAATGCAATACTATTTCAAAATAATGACAGTATCTCAAATTTGAGATACTATCTCAAAATACTGACAACATCTCAAATTTATGAGACTCTGTCTCAAAATAAAGACAGTACCTCAAATGTATGAGATACTATCTCAAAATAATGACATCTCCAATTAATAACTCAAAACAATGACTTAAAACTTTATTTCAAAATAAAGAGATGAACATCTAAAATATAACAACTTAATATCAATCTTGAGAATAAGCTAATGCTAATAGGAGGCCATTCCAACAAAAAATCATTCAGCCTCTCCTTCATCGTCACCAGAACCATCATTTTCATCTAAACTCTTCATGTGAAAGCCTCAATCTGCAGAGGATGTGCCAACTTTGGAAGAACGTAACGTACAATAGGAAGCGACTCTCATTCACATTCAAGACGTGGGGATGGGGGGAGCCAGGAAGATGAAGGAGGAGGAAGGAAAAAAAGGTTGGCGGACCCAAGGTTCTGCTAATGAGGCCAAAGGAGAGGGGTTTGCTCAGCACCATGGAGCCATTCAAACGAGGTGGGGGAGGTGAGGGGATGAGATGGACGTGCTCGAAGCCCGAGCTGGTTTGATCTATTCCGCTGCATTTCCAGTCTCGGGAGAAATGAATTAATCAGCGCACGGAATCATGCGACAACAACTGGAGGAGCAACCGAGTCAGAGCGTTAAGTACACTCTGCTGCCGAGGAGCCACAGACTGCCTCAGGCATGGGCCTCTGATGTTGTGTGGAAGTCGGGGGATGAAGTTGGGTCTGGTGTGGTGTGGTTAGCAAAAGATTTCTTGCTGACGCACAGTCAGAAAAACAGCAGGATAAAAACTGTCAGGGTAAAAAACGCGTAACTGTGCCCTCAAAGGTCCAACAATGGATTTACAGTGTTACTATGTGATTTACATGTGTTTTTTTTCCACAGAGAAAAAAAATTATTAATTAGTATTAATAATATTAATTTAATGAGAATCTCTCAAAATAACTAGAAACCATTTCAATAATAATAACTTATTATTTAATCTGAGAAAATGACTCATGACTTAGTATCTGAAATTAATGAGATACTATCTCAAAGTAATGACTTAATATTCCAAAGTAGTGATAAAATATCTAGAAAGCAATGACTTAAAATCTCAAAATAACGAGATAATATATCATTGCAGTGACTTAACATCTCAAATCAGTGAGATAAAAAAATGGCTTAATATCTTAAAATACTTAAATAATATCTCTTAACAATGACTTGGCATCCCAAATTAATTAGATAATAACCTAAAATAATGACTTAATATCTCAATATAATGAGATGCAATTAAAAAAAATTACATAATATCTCTAAATAATAAGACAATATTTGAAAATGATGACTTTGAGTTTGCACATGACTTTATAACAATTTACTTATTGGGAAAAACAAAACCCTAAAAAAAGTAGGTGGTAGATTTTTCTTTGTTTCCAGTGATAAAAATGGGCTCCCATATCGTCTGGCTGACACTGGATATCAAAACAGTAACACAACACAAGCACTAAATAATAATTAATTTGCCCAGAATATATGATACTGAAAGAAATGAGCCTGTCATCAAGTGATCAATGACAGGAATGTTTAGATTAACCAATAATAATTAGTCACTACTGTAGGGAAACCACCAGTTACTGCTGTTAGAGGTGTATTAGAATATAAATGAGAATTAAATCCAATTAAATCTATGAAAACTGAAGACTAATTTGTTAACTGGTATATGTGCACATGGCAGTGGAAGATGATAAACTACTGTTTTATGTTGTTATAGCTGGAGGAAGGGTGATTTAAATCTTGATAAGATTTCGGTTGGATGTTTAAATTCGAACAGAAATTACAACGCATTTGGATCTTGATTGACTAGCATGAGAAAAAGGTAGTTGTACCTTCGACATCAACTCTAAATTAACATGTGAGGAATGAAAAATAGGTTTTTCTCTTGGCAATGTGATACAACCACATCAAACTTCATTGCTTGGAGGGCCCCTAGCTGCCATTCTGCCACTTTATATCAAATCAACATTAGAAAATAATTGCACGGTCCAGCTAAGGAATCCCCAGGCTTCGCATAATTTGTGGATTTTGAAACTGAAGTAAACACTACCTCTGTTGCTCTTCCAGCTTGAATGTCCACTGTCCAAAATGTCATTAACGACAGGGCAGCAAGGAGAACTGTGGTCAAGTCAAGGAAACCTCTGGAAGACCAAAGAATCTCTCAGACAGAACTGTCGAGAAGCTGGCTGAAAATGCAAAGCAAAACCCCCATATGAATGCAAAGGACCTACAGAGAGGTTTAGGTGGCACTAGAGAAGTGGTCCATGTTGCTTGATCTACATCATCATCGGGAAGGAAACCTTACCTGCACGTTCTTCACCAAAAATGCTGTTAACCCATCAATTAAAAATGGAATAGGGTTAAAAGCAGCAGTTGTAGTATTGCAGTTAACAAAAGCAAGAAGCCTCCCAAAGCTATCAGGACATTGAGTTCCTTGCTGGCTTGTGGAGAATCAAATCTCCCAGAAAAGAGGCACCTTGTTCTTGAGTGACGGCTTTGTTGTATCGGAGATTAATAAAGTTCTAAGTGTTTGTTTCCCAGTAAAAGTGCGGAAGCAGGTGCTCTGTTTCCTCCATTGTTCAGGGACTAGCTAAACCTCCTTATAGAAGAATAAAAAAAAAAAAAAAGAAGAAAAGCGAGAAGGAAATCAAACTTGACATGGGACCTCCTACCACTGGGGTGCCTTGTTACAGCACACAGCGCTACACCAAATGCTGGCGCTCTGGGAGCCGAGTGCAGTTATCTCGGATTCACTTCAGTTAGAGAGAGGTGGGAGGATTCTGCCAGGCTCACTTTGCACACTCTTATGAGAGCAAATTAGGAACGGGAGGAAATGCCACTTTCCCCATTTTATTCCCTACTTAAGCCGAGCAGAGTCGGTATTTCAACACTGTCAAACCCCTGCAGTTAATCTGCTTTGAATATATCATCCCCTATTACGGTAATCTTATTCCCATGCTTAGGTTATTACTTCACTGCGTGTGAGGGAAGCATAAAGGAGCTAAATGAGGATTTGCCTCGCATAACGATCAGCGTGACTGGAACAGAATCGGGTAGCAAATGTGAGATGCTGGGGCGAAAGCTTTTGTGGTAGGAAAAGGTGGCTTTGGCATTGAGACACACATTGGCGGAGACTGTAGTCAGTCGTAAAGCAATGCTCAGACCTGTTAGTCATGAGGAACCACTAAGCCAGGGGAGCCAAGTCCTTGTCCTGGAGGTCTACCAATTTGCAGAGTTTAGCTCCAACCCTCATCTAACACATTTTCCAGGTAATGAAGGCCTTCAGGGGTGCCGGGATTGGGCACCACTGAACCAAGCATTTAGGCATCCGAGAAAATGATGTGTCAGCAGTTATTGATTATTCTAAACAGCATTTTGATGACGTTTCTGAAAGTGAAACTAATTTCTATAATGGCCTACTAACGGCGAGCTAGCTATGCCTTCTTTCCCAAATCCCAGAACTGCTGGTCCTACGCTAGGGTGCTAACTTTCCCAACTTTGGCTAAGAAATGGGGGTTATCAGCCAGCTGATGAACTCGGTTCAAGTTGGGTCAGTGCCTAGCGGCTACATTTCATGCTAAGAGCCCTGGCTTTAGGGCGCACAGTCCGTTTTTTCAACTCCCAGTCCTCCGTCCAGCGCAATACCTGGACAGACGCCTATTAGTCCTCTTTTTAACTATTTAAAATGTTCACTCATGACAATATTATGTGTGTGTCAAAAGACATGCCTTGCATTTCATTGGTTTAACAGGGTCATGTGACATTGTGACTCACCGCAGGTCAGCCCTCTAAATGCTAGTCAATTAGTAAGCTCCCATCTGACACACGAATGTCATTCATTCCACCCAATTAGGTGAGTAAAGCATCATGTATACGTGTTATATAGGTTAGGTTATGATTTTAACTGTGTTCTAGTATCATGACTGTGATCTGGTCTTGTTCCACATCCCATTTCTGTCATCAACAGCTTCCTAATTCTTCAGTATGCAGGACGTTGTTCCCAGTAATATCTGCCCACAAGAACATGCGCCCTGAGGGAAGGAGGACACAATAAGACTTCTAGGTTTCAGTCATGCAGCAGCCTAAGATCTCTACTTTCACAGGCGCCTCCCATATAGAGCATTCACCAGGCTCCACATGCCATTCATAGCAGCTTGACTGATGTTCATGAAAATTTCAGAAGCAGATTTTTCACCATCAAAGGTTCCCTGGCATGAAGAAAAAAAGATGCAGCAACTAGTCGAATGCCAACGCTACAACTTCAACCGAAATTAATTTTTCAT
Organism: Semaprochilodus insignis; assembly: GCA_034552555.1. NCBI lineage: Eukaryota > Metazoa > Chordata > Actinopteri > Characiformes > Prochilodontidae > Semaprochilodus > Semaprochilodus insignis. The sequence goes on along the minus strand of CM067495.1, from coordinate 21,376,427 downwards.
GGGAGTGTTCGTGCAAGAGCCTCTGGGATTATTGGCACCCTTGATAAAGAGTGAGCAAGCATGAGATTTGATTTTTAAGCTAAGACTGAGCAGAAAAAAAGAGATGTGTTTTTAGAAAGATGTGTTTTTATCTAAAAGGTGCAAGTTTCCATGGAGCGCTGTAGTTTGTGAACTTCCGTTATGTGCTATGAAGGTATTATGTAAGGTTCTTGGCAAGTATAAAAGAGTTACCTAAGTTACTGAAGTACAACATTCAGTGTCTCAAGTAAGTCCCAAGTCTTTGAGCCAAAGTCAAATCCAAAGTGTTGGATTTGGAACCTAATACATCATTGGCTAATACGTGCAAGATTAGCTCACTGGACAAGGAATTACCGATTACCCTGTAGTACCTCCACGAGCAGAATTAACAGCTGTGATTGGATTTGGCATGGACTGGACAAGTTTCTGGATGTAGGCCACATCAATGTTCAGACACTCTTACATCAAAGAATTGTGCAGTTGGGCCAGATTTGGTGGATGCCTTCCCTGGCACAGTTCCGAGGAGAATTCCCTGTAGACTGGGATTTTAGCCACTGCTGGTAGACCTGTATGACCGTACGCTTCCATACACCTGCAGATTCAGCTACTTCCTTCACACTATGGTACTTTGGCACGTCCAAATGCAGTCACTCCTTTTAGCCAATCATTAACATCTGCTTTGGAGCCATTTTCCACACATGGAACGAGACATTCCCTGCACCGTACCACCTCTTCCCAATCTATGGATCCCGTCACTCACACCCCACAGGGATTTATAGCCCCATCATCCTTGTGCAGCACCATCTCCAGGAGCCTGAAGTTACTATCACCTGAAACACTTTAAAAAGCAGGTGGGCCAGTCAATCATTTAAGCTTGCACACTTGGCAGTTTACAAGCGAGCCCAAACTTGTTGTCTATAACATTCTTAATTCATACATCGAACTCTCAGACATGTCCTGCACCATGGGCCGTGACCCAGCACCAGCTTTGGAAATCCATCCCCCATGCCGAATCAAATTGAGCTCGCTGTGCCTTTGGCCTTTCGGAACGTGCCAGAGGGCCCCTGCGTGGCTTTGCGCTATAGGAGACCTCTCTAGCAGCAGGATGCTCGAAGAGAATGGTGGGGCATGCTGGGAGAACAAGTCAGGGCCGTCTCACGGACGATTTGAGGGCCCGATGTCCTGGGGACTCGACCCGGCCACAGGAAAAAAAAGAAAACAGAAAAAGTTGTGCTTGACCACTGCAGCTACGTTATGAGTGAGAGCGCAAGCTGGCAAAACATATCTGCAGCACAGCAGTGGTGAGAAGGGACTGAGGAGGGTCTATTGATCAGAGAAGCTGTTGAAAAACAAGCCACAGAGCTGGGAAGGCTGACTCAGACGGGCGAGTGGTGAGAACTCATGTTCCCTGACAGTATACACCAAGTTGTCAGCTACACGGACGGAGCTACACCACCTGGATGGAGGGTAGGGGTTTCTAATAAAGTGGTCAGCGACTGTATATGAAGACCCTTAACATGCAAACAGTGCTCTTACCTTTGCGATCTGCACACACCAGTTGAGCAGCAGCTGGGAGCCGATGTTGTCCTTGTGTTCGTGAACGTAGTCGAGCAGGCAGCCGTGGGGCATGAGCTGGGTCACCAGCTGGATGGTGGGGCTCAGGCACACTCCCAGCAGACGCACCAGATGGGGGTGTTCCACGCTGGCCATGATCAGTGCCTCCTGGTGGACAGAAGCACACAGAGTTGCACACATTTGTTTCATCAAATAAGTAGCTGCACAAATAGCACCCAAAAGAATCAACGGACAGATAGGAAACTTGGTGGGTAGGTTTGACATCATGAGACATGCAAATGATTCAAGTTCGACGTTCGGCCGCACATGTGACGTAAGCAAGGACGGGCCTTATCGTTGTACCTGACTGACCCAACATCCATGATTGCAGACATTCAAAGAGTACTGATGTCCTCCATGAGTCATCCTGTTAGTGCAGCACCATTGGCAGACGGCTGCACCACGCAGGACTACATGCACGCAGACCGTTACGACGACTGTCCTTAACACCACGTCAACGTCACCAAAGACTGCAATGGTGTCGTACCAGACTGTCATGGAGTGACTCAGAATGGCAGCGGGTCATCTTCAGTGACGAGTCCCGCTTTTGTTTCGGTGGAGACGACCAACGAACCCGTGTGTGGAGGCACCGTGGTCAGCGCCAAGATGAACCGTTTATTGTCATACGTCACACATCCAGAAGGTCTGGTGTCACTCCACCTCCACCCCTACCGCACCTTCTGCAGGAACTGTGTGAGGATATTCAGGCTGCATGGCTATCACAAGACACCATTAGGAACCTCTACAGCTCTATGCCGAAACGTCTGACATGTTGGGTTAGCAAAGGCGGCGGCTCAACGCCATACTGAGAGACAGACTTCTGTATGTGTAGCTCAATAAATATTGATCATATCAGTCTAAATTTATCATCATTTATTGATCCAGGTAAACTTTATCTTCCTTCCCAACAGCACTGCAATCCCACACCTCCTAGGCGCAGCTATTACTGTTGAGGATGAGTGTATTTAACCTTTGTTAAAAGTAACTACACTATGGAATGTGATGCTTTATCAAAGAGACATTATCGGTGCTTAATCAGCAGGATTTTGCTGTGGTGATGATTGAATCCGTGACAGGCTGGAGTTCACTGAGATGAAATCTCCATAGGCAGTAGATACTGCACCTGAGATGGGCACCCAAGAGTGATGACCCTTCTGGAATCCAAGCAGATCCATATAAAGATATAGAACATTATGCATTGGGCGATAAGATGAAGGAGGAGGATGAGTAGGTGCAGGAAAGAAGGAGCTTAGATCACCATCTTTCTTACCAGTCACACGACCGAGGGTGAAACGCATATGCTGTTGGGCTAATTTCACTGAACGGACGTAGTTGGCTCTGCCTGAACTCTTGTAGAATAGCATGTTATGGCTGTGGAGTGAGCTTTTGCTCCGAGCGAGGCTTAGGCGATGGACTCCAGCCCAGTCAGCAGTAAACAGCAGACAGAAACGCCAGACACAACATTATGAAGCCCAGCAGGGAGAAAGAGTGTGGGTCTGTGTGTATGCGTTTGCTGTCCACTCACTGCCCAGAACAATGGTGACCCCCATTAGTGAAACTTGCCCAGACATCTACTTCTCATACTTCCCACCCAGTCCCTAGCGTGGATGTGAATGAATGCACTGACACATCCTTACTCCATTGAATTCTGCATCTTAACACCGAGGTCCTCCAGCTCTGGATCTCCTGTAGAGTGTTTTTTCCTACCACTACCGTGCCAGACCTGGTAGACCACCAAAAACTGCTCTTGAGATCTTGACATCATTAAAGAGGATATGTTTTTTAGTGCTTGTATTCAAGTGGCATTTGGAATTCCCACTGACCAACACATTGCTCAACCCAGTCAGCTTTTTGAGAGCTACCTAAATCAGTACAAGCCATCAACTTGCTGGGCGGGGTGGGGGTGGGGTGGGGGGTTGTTAGTGGGTTATTCTTAGGTTTTGTAGATTCTGCTCAAGCCAGACCAAGGTAGAAGCTTTCTTGACCTTTACTAGAATACTAGAGTCCTTCGACAGGGCAACAGGGATTTCCCCAAGGCTAAGTGATTTAGGTTATGCAGTGTTTGGATGGAGTAGGTTGGGTATATAAATTCAATTTCTGTAGTGTGATGATCAGGTGCAGTTGGTTGGGTATATAAACTCATTTTCTGCAGTTTGATGATCAGGTGCAGTAGGTTGGGTATATAAACTCATTTTCTGCAGTTTGATGTTCAAGTGCAGTTGGTTGGGTATATAAACTCAGTTTCTGTAATGTGATGATTAGGTGCAGTAGGTTGGGTATATAGATTCAGTGGCTGTAGTGTGATGATCAGGTGCAATAGGTTGGGTATATAAACTCAGTTTCTGTAGTGTGATGATCAGGTGCAGTAGATTGGGTATATAAACTCAGTTGCTGTAGTGTGATGATCAGGTGCAGTAGGTTGGGTATATAAACACAGTGACTGCAGTTTTATGATCAGGTGCAGTAGGTTGGGTATATAAACTCAGTGACTGCAGTTTTATGATCAGAGGCAGTAGGTTGGGTATATAAACTCAGTGACTGCAGTTTTATGATCAGAGGCAGAAGGTTGGGTATATAAACTCAGTTTATACAGTGTGATGATCAGGTGCAGTAGGTTGGGTATATAAACACAGTGACTGCAGTTTTATGATCAGAGGCAGTAGGTTGGGTATATAAACTCAGTGACTGCAGTTTTATGATCAGAGGCAGAAGGTTGGGTATATAAACTCAGTTTATACAGTGTGATGATCAGGTGCAGTAGGTTGGGTATATAAACACAGTGACTGCAGTTTTATGATCAGAGGCAGTAGGTTGGGTATATAAACTCAGTGACTGCAGTTTTATGATCAGAGGCAGTAGGTGGGGTAGGTTGGGTATATAAACTCAGTGACTGCAGTTTTATGATCAGACGCAGTAGGTTGGGTATATAAACTCAGTTTATACAGTGTGATGATCAGGTGCAGTAGGTCGGGTATATAAAATCAGTGACTGCAGTTTTATGATCAGACACAGTAGGTCGGGTATATAAACTCAGTGACTGCAGTGTTATAATCAGGGGCAGTCGAGTGGGTATATAATCTCAGTTTCTGCAGTGCTTCAGCAGGGCCGCAGGGATTTCCCCAAGGCTAAGTGCATAGGGAAAGTCTGGCAGCAACTGTATTTACCAAAATTAGAATGCAGGGCTAGTCTTCTTTAGCAGTCAGTCAAGAGGCCGGGTCAAAGCCAGGTCAAAATTTTTTGTTCTTATCTATTGTTCGGTTCTAGATAACCTTAATGTTTCAACCAAACATTCCTAGCATGGCTAACAATGAATAAGCCTGATGTTGTCCGCATTAGACCATGAAACTTGATACGACTCAGAACTAGCATGAAAAACTTACATCCATAAACTCCACATTGGCTCTTGGTCCTGTAGCTTCACTAAGGATCTTTACGGCCACAGGAATCTTCACACTTTCCCCCTCTGGAACCCACACACCCTGTTAGAAAATCGATAAAACCGTGATCAGAACCATATACGAATTCATAAAATAAACTGCTTAGTGAAAATAATGCTGCATATTTATCACACATACATGTATTCTGGCCAATCCTTACCTTATAGACAGTTCCAAAGGCTCCAGTGCCCAGGACCTTCACCCGTTTGAGCTCAGTCTCCTTCAGTATGCGCAGCTGAGCCTGATTGGGCGCCGTTCCACTAGGTGTTAGCGGCTCCACCAGCTGCTCAAAACAGCAAATCCCAAACCAGTTGTTATAATAATTATAATAATAATAATTATAATTACACCACATACTGCATATGTCTATACACCTACTGCCAATCCCAGATCAGTTATTATAATAAACAGATCTACAATGTAAATTTATATGTGTAGATTAATTCTTGTTATAAAATGGTAATGAACAAATTGAATGCAGTTAAATGATCAGTATTTTTGTCATATACATATTTATGGAGTAGGTTGGGCACAAGAGCTTTATGAGGTATATGGAGTGTCAGAAACAGTAGGTAGGGTATATACTTTTAAGTTATCAGATGCAGCAGGCTGACTATATGGCTGTTATGATCAGGCACAGATTGAATTCAATATATGGAGGGTAATATTCCATAGCGTGGGTTGCTGCACTTATGCACTCAAATTACAGTGTTATGATCAGATGCAGTAGATTGGGTATATAAACTCAGTTTATGGAGTGCAATGATAAAAGGCAGCAGAGTTGATATATAGATTAGACGTAGTAGGCTGGTAATATATACTCAGTTTTTGCAGTGTTATGATCAGAGGTAGTAGATTGTAAATTGATGTCAATTTACTACCTCTGATCATCACACTGTTTATATACCTGACGCAGTGGGTTGGGTATATAAGTTTAGTTTCTGCAGTGTCATAATTGGGGTGGTAGATTAGGTATATACACTCAGTTTCTGCAGTGCTATGATCAGGTGCAGTAGGTTGGGTATGTAAACTCAGTTTCTGCAGTGTGATGATCAGAGGCAGTAGGTTGGGTATATACACTCAGTGTCTGTAGTGTGATGATCAGAGGCAGTGGGTTGGGTATATAAGCTCAGTTTCTGCAGTGTGATGATCAGAGGCAGTAGGTTAGGTATATAAGCTCAGTTTCTGCAGTGTGATGATCGGAGGCAGTAGGTTGGGTATATAAGCTCAGTTTCTGCAGTGTGATGATCGGAGGCAGTAGGTTGGGTGTATACACTCAGTATCTGTAGTGTGATGATCAGAGGCAGTAGGTCGGGTATATAAGCTCAGTTTCTGCAGTGTGATGATCAGTTGCATTGGGTTGGGTATATACACTCAGTATCTGTAGTGTGATGGTCAGGGGCAGTAGGTTGAGTATATACACTCAGTATCTGTAGTGTGATGATCAGAGTCAGTAGGTTGAGTATATACACTCAGTATCTGTAGTGTGATGATCAGAGGCAGTAGGTTGGGTATATAAGCTCAGTTTCTGCAGTGTGCTGATCGGAGGCAGTAGGTCGGGTATACAAGCTCAGTTTCTGCAGTGTGATGATCAGTTGCATTGGGTTGGGTATATACACTCAGTATCTGTAGTGTGATGATCAGAGGCAGTAGGTTGGGTATATAAGCTCAGTTTCTGCAGTGCTATGATCAGTTGCATTGGGTTGGGTATATAAGCTCAGTTTCTGCAGTGTGACGATCAGACCCAGTAGTGCAGTTATTAGGTTTCTGTTTGCATGTTGCTGTGTAAGATTAAACCCAGCAGATTTGTTAAATGGACCGTGTTTACAGGTTATTAGGGGTTACTATGACTCTATTCACCTCTTTTCATCAGAGACAGAGAGATAATTGCTCTATAATAAATTGCCACTTGCTTTATCACGAGTGAAGTGCTGGCTAATGTGGAGAAGGAAGTTCAGTGTGTCTTTGTGTGTATGTGTTCAGCTGCTTCATTAGGCCCTAAGTGCTTGTTTGAGAGCAGGGTGAATCAGAGAAACCTCCTCGCTGCTCCTCAGAAGAGCTCTGCGCGTGGGTTTGTTTGCATTTATATTGTTTAGTATACTGAACACTCAGAGGGGAATTTTCTAGGTTTGACAGCTGCATACAAAGAATATGAATACACATGAACTACAAGCCTAATATTTTTATTCATATGTTCATACCAACACATCCAATGGCTCTCTGCACATATACCTAGGAGGGGAAGTTGGCTTGACAAAGCTGTTGCTAAAAATCTTGTTCTATAAAAAATTGTTGCTAAAATGGCAGCCTGTTATCCCAGGTGGTTGCTAATATGTATGTGCTAGCATGTACACTGATTTTAAACTTTAAACAAGGTAAAAGTCAGGTTAACTGGATTACATGTTGGGTCCACTGAACACCATACACCATCAAATAAACACTACCAAATAAACACTACCAGTAGAGACTGGACAGGTTCTCTTTATTACTGTGTTTAATATACAGTCACAACATATTCATTTAGCATTTATAGCTTTGATTATTAACTTTTAATTGTAGCTATTTGTTTCTTCCATTTTTCTGGTCTTCATTTATTTAAAATTATGTTATTATTTATTATAGTTTAATTCTATTTTAATAGAATAATTAATGTATTTTATCTTTTGTATTAATTTGAATGTAATGTAATTTTGTAATTTTAATGCATGCAATATTGTTTTACTTGTTTGTTTTGATGTACAGCTTTTCAAATCTGCTTTTTAAATGTATGACAGTTGAAATATAAATAAATTTTATTACATTATTATTGGTGTTGTTTTGTTATTATTACTATTATTATTATTATTAGCAGATGTTCAACACCTAAAGCAGTAACATGATGTGATTGTGTGTTATAGACCCTGTACAGTTGTTGTCAGTCTAAAAATGCAAAAAGTCAAGGATCCAACACCGAGACTTAGGGGAGCTATCCAGAACCGTGGTGCTGACGTCCTGACTGCATTTAAAATAACCATTAAGGGAAGCTGTAACGCCGGCGTGCTGAGCCTTCACTTCACTTTAAGAGGAGCTGTCCGTTCTGTGTGGTGCTGAAACCCTCAGCAGCCTCAAACCAACCAGTACAGGGAGCTGTCCAGTCCTGTGGTGCTGAAATATGAACTCATTCTAGCCACATCAGACCTGCAACACTGTGCTTAATGGACTGATCAAATCCAACCAACACACAACTACATAAATACGGTGAATATAACGTACGGTCAAAGACCATAGTGTGAAGGAAGTAGCTGAATCTGCAGGTGTATGGAAGCGTACGGTCATACGGGTCTACCAGCAGTGGCTAAAATCCCAGTCTACAGGGAATTCTCCTCGGAATTGTGCCAGGGAAGGCATCCACCAAATCTGGCCCAACTGGGCAATTCTTTGATGTAAGAGTGTCTGAACATTGATGTGGCCCACATCCAGAAACTTGTCCAGTCCATGCCAAATCCAGTCACAGCTGTTATTGGTCCTGGTGGAGGTACTACACACTATTAGGTGTGTTTCAGTCACAGGTGACTCATGGACAGCCATGACCCTCAGTTGAAGTTCTGATCGTGTCTGAAGTGTTCTTGAAGAACCCACTAAAACTGAGTCAGTATAACAGATTATGGTTCTCCTGTTGAAAGTGAGTGAAACACATTAGACCTCAGTTGGTGTGCATGCGCATGCTAACACCACGAGCTCCAGAGGCTGCAGGTTGGTGTAAGTGTGCGTCAATATGCTTTAAGCTGTCCATCAGGAATGTCTCGCATGGACAGTCTGCTTCAGATCATGTCTCCGCAATTCAATGGGATTGAGGTCAGGACTCTAGAATGAGGCATTTCTGTCTGTTTGGGCTTGTTCTACTAGTGGTGTTTTGAATCGTTGTCAACCTGGATCGTCTGCCACCTCAACGTTCTGCTGCAGAACTTCCTAACAGAACTTTTAGGAATTCTGGACATACAGTATTTAGCCACTTCTGTCCAGTCAGTGTTCTTCTGCTGGAGTTGTAGAGCATCACTAGAACACCCAGGTGGGTTTAGCTAATCTGAGACATGTAGTGATGCTGGCTTGGTTCTCATTGGTTGAGAGCAGTGCTGGTAACTTCCTGTGTATTTCTTATGGCTGCCTCATATTCAAGAGATACCTTGTTATCCGCTAACTAGTCCCAAAGGTTTCAACAAATTGACACCGTTCCAACTCCAGAATGTTTGGTGTGATCGGGCATAGTGTGCTTATATTCAGTTTCTTAATCTAACTTTGGAAAAACTTCCTTAAAAACTTCCTTAATTGTTTCCCATTACAAATGAATGCGGTGGAAAAGTGAATGCCCATCTACTGTACTTCTGCTTGACCTGCAGACACTGTTTCTCATGCACTGTCTCCAGGCATGGATTCAATGTTGAGCCTACCCACACTTGTCTGTTTGTCTTTTTTCGGTATCCTTCGTTCCTCCCATTCATTTTCACCCCCATTCAAACCTGTTAACCTACAGTCACCAAACTGCATGTTCTCACTCAAGGCAGGTCACCAAACAATAATCTACAGCCATACTGACCCGCACTCCTCTATGTGTAGCTGTGCTACTGTAACTAACCAGTAACAGCTTTGTTATTGTTGCATGTTTTATTAACATGTAACTACACAGTTATTACAGACATTTGATATTAAGTGGGACCAGTTGGCTCCCATTCCAGAAATCCAGTTAATTTACAAGCGTTCAGAAACAGGGACTATTGTTTGGAGGGTTATAGTGAGCTAATGTAAGTCTAAGTGTACAAATGGAGATGGGCAAATATGTTATCATCCTTATCCAAAGAAAAATGTGTCAATCTTAATTTTTATCAATTTTCACTTTTATCCATAATTTGAACACACCGTGTGAGAATTTCATGATTAATGGACCTACAGAAATGTCTCAAAATTGCTCGGAAAGACGTCTGGTTCCATTGATTTACATTAAAACTGAATCAGGTTTTTGCCCTCTCCTGTAAAGTTGCCATTTTGGAGATACTTGCATTTCATTAGACAGTGATGATACGTACATGTGAGCTACATCTGACAGCATAACACTGCTATGAACTGAAGATGTACAGTGCTTCTCTATTGTGCAGGATTGTTCTTTCTCCTGGTCAGCTCTTCGCTCTGCACACCACGGCAGTGTAGTCAGTACATCACACCTCTCTAACAACTCTGTTCTCACTCCTACGTATGGTCTCTCACCTCTGTCTCCAGGAAGCGCCGCAGAGCTCTTTTCTTCTTGATGCTTTTGCGTCTGGCGAAAATGGCAAAGCCTAGAGAGATGATGACCACCACAAACAGTCCACCGATCATTCCTGCCACAAGCAGGGGGGTCCTGAAGGAGCAAGAACACAACCAGAATGACAAACACAAAAGAAAACCCCACTATACCAGTCAATCAATCAAGCAACCAACCAACCAACAAATCAATCAATTACACAATCAATAAATTAGCAGATCAGTCAATAAACCAATCAACCAATCAACCAATCAATCAACAAATCAAGAGACTTGACAAGGTTGGGGTGGGGGAAATCCAAAGGCCTGCATTGAACCCTGACCACAACATCACTGAACACCTCTGGGATGGACCGGAACCTTGATTGTGCTCTTTTGACTAAATGGGCACAAATTCCTCACAGACACACTCCAAGATCCTGTAGAAAGCCAGACATGAGGCTGTTACAGCTGCTGGGCTAACTCCATAATAACGCCCATGTTTTTGGAATGGGATGTCCAACAAACTCACACAAGTCTGATGCTCACGTGTCCACATACTTTTGGCCACATAGTGTAGATGCTCTAGATTGTTTATTAGATGTACCTGATTTTACTCTAAGGCTAAACATCCACCTGAACCTCTTTCCAAAGCCATCACCCTGGTTCTAAACCTACCCCTGATACACTACTGAGAACCAACCAGCTTTCAACAGATCTTTCAACTGACCTGTCCAATAGTCCAATGCAGTCTTGGATGCGGGGTCCAGTGCACCTGCAATCAAAACAGAGAATACACAGACTCAGATTTATCGGTGGAGATCATGGGCTCATGAAACTATGGATATGCTTCATTTGGTGCAGTTCTTGCTTTCATATGATTGAACACACACTGCACTATGGGCATATAGCTTAGAACCTACTAATAGAACTTATTAGTAATGCACAGATACATTGAAATAACCCATCTGCATTTTCAGCAAGCAGCAAAATACGTGGAATCATATCATGATGAATACCATGTAAGGCAATTCCAGAAGCCTATTTCAAAGATTTATGCTGGCCGTGGTTTTAATATTCATAATGGGTCAGCGGTAACCAGCCCCTACTGAAGCGAGCTCGTTCAGAGCAGATGCGGAACCAGCGGAGGAGCACAGCGAGGGGCAAATTAAAACACGTGGCAGGGAATTCAATCTCTCTCTGCTGGACTCCTGCAAACTGCTCCTCAGCTCATGCTTTACACCACTGACCACTGGCTGTGGTTTCATTTAACCGTGATACAGGCAAAACAGTACACCTAGAAAATGGAAATACGGGTTTGCATATATGTCACGCGCGAATGCTTCAGATCATCAAAACACTTTTAATAGTAGACAAAAGTTGTTCAGCCTTTCCTGCCTTATGTGAAAACGTGAATGCCCCCTTAATTACTAAACCAACCAGTCAAACAATTTCGATTGACTGTTGGGTTCAATTATGACCACTCAAACACAGATGCCCAAGAAAGCCATTGAAATCCACCAGCCTGGAAAGGGTTACAAGGTCATTGCTAAGGCTTTGGGACTCCAGCGAACCACATAGAAAGCCACTATCCACAAGTGGTGAAAACCCGGAACAGTGGTGAACCTTCCCAGGAGTGTCCGGCCTACCAAAACTGGACCAAGTGCACATCGACAGCTCATCCAGGAGGTCACGAAAGAACCCAGACGAACAAGAAAAGAACCTTGGCCACACTTTCCTCAGGCAAGGTCAGCATACAGGAGCCCACAATAAGAAAGACGCTGGGCAATAATGGGATCCATGGCACAAAACACGGTTGACCAAATGGAACACTCGTCTCGCATTCACCAACAAACACATAGATGACCCTGATGAGTTAAGGGTGGACCTTCTGGGAAGACATGGGTCCTGGTACATCTGGTGTAAAGGTAACACCGCATTCCACCGTAAGAACATCATAGCAACAGTGAAACGTGATAATGCGTCCTACAGTCTACTGATTTTATTGAGCCTCATTGCCAGGTTATGGGCTTGATCAGAGGGGAATGGTGGTGCGGAAGATCCGGTAGTGTGAGAGAGGAAACAAACCTATCTATTGCCCTCCGACTGAGCTCTGAAGTGATCCGAGGTCCTCTGGCGTCTTTATATTTAGAAGAAGCTTCCCGAGTCACCTTGCGTGTTTAAGGTGGTAGTGAGTTCAGGCTCCTGCAGATGGCGCTGCATGAGGATGATGGGGCTGCAAATATCTGCGGGGTGTGAGTGACGGGATCCATAGATTGGGAAGAGGTGGTACAGTGCAGGGAATGTCTCGTTCCATGTGTGGAAAATGGCTCCAAAGCAGATGTTAATGATTGGCTAAAAGGAGTGACTGCATTTGGGCGTGCCAAAGACCATAGTGTGAAGGAAGTAGCTGAATCTGCAGGTGTATGGAAGCGTACGGTCATACGGGTCTACCAGCAGTGGCTAAAATCCCAGTCTACAGGGAATTCTCCTCGGAATTGTGTCAGGGAAGGCATCCACCAAATCTGGCCCAATTCTTTGATGTAAGAGTGTATGAACATTGATGTGGCCCACATCCAGAAACTTGTCAAGCACATGCCCAATCCAGTCACAGCTGTTATTGGTGTTCTGAGGAGATCTGAGAGTCCGATGTCCTCACGTCTGTGGGTCTGTGGGTCTGGGTTATACAGAGCGAGTCACGCTGCTGCCTGTCGTAGGGACCCGCTGTCAGCTTTGTTTTTAGCGGGGTTGTTTTTTTTTCAGAAGCTGTTGCCGGGGCGACTAGACTCAGCAAAGGATCAGTGGAGGCCTGACAGTAACGCAAGGCGACAACCGTCACCGTAGAGATGAAGGGAGCAGGGGTGCTACGCAACGAAAAGCGAGAGCACCACAAAGATCTTCGACTGAGAGAGAGAGAGAGAGAGAGAGAGAGAGACTGAGAGGGCAAGAGAGAGAGAGAGAGAAACAGGGGGAGAGAAACAGAGACAGAGAAAGAGAGATAAAGAGTTTCTCTGTATACTGTATTACCCTGTTCTTCAAAGGTCAGGACCCCCACAGGACCACCACAGAGCAGGATGGTGGATCATCCCCAGCACTGCAGTCACACTGACGTGGTGGTGGTGTGTTAGTGTGTGTTGTGCTGGTGTGAGTCGATCAGACACAGCAGTGCTGCTGGACACCTCAGTGTCACTGCTGGACTAAGAATCGTCCACCAACCAGAACTATCCTGTGATCAGCGTCCCCGTGGACCACTGATGAAGGTCTAGAGGATGACCAACACTTCACTGTGCAGCAGCAGATGAGCTATCATCTCTGACTGTACATCTACAAGTTGGACCAGCAAGGTAGGAGTGTCTAATAGAGTGGACAGTGAGTGGACACAGTGTTCCTCCTGAATATGAACAGCATGAACCTAATGAATATTTTGACTGGAAATAAGAGACATTTTCAGAAAGCAGGTCTCTGATTTTTGGCCGGTGCTGTATTAATGAGCTTCTATATGTAATAATAACCTCCATATCTATTACACATCTGTGGCTGCATGTAATAACCCTAAACAAGGAGCAGCTCTGTCCCTTCAGCTTCACAATGACAGATGGAGCTCTTATCAAATAGGGACCCTGCAGAGTCAGGAGCACTCCACTCTGAGTTTCCAAGTGTAGGGACACGAGCTCTCTCTGTCCCTCCCTCCCTCCCTCTTTCCCTCCCTCTTACCCCTGGGTGCAGTTGGGGTGGCAGGGATGGCACTCGTTGTTGCTTTCCGCGTACTTGAAGATGAAGCTGTTGGCTCCCTGCAGCCCGTCAGGACACTTCTCCACACAGTTAGGACCATCTTTCAGATGGAGACACTTCATACAGTGATCCGGACCCTACAGCAGAGAGAGAGACAGAGAGAGAGAGAGAAAGAGAGAGAGAGAGAGAGAGAGAGAGAGAGAGAGAGAAAGAGAGAAAGAGAGAGAGAGATGAATTTGATATCATGTGTGAATCACATTAATAATGTAGTACACTGAGAACTGCAACCATGGCACTAAATAATGTATATATATATATGGTAGTTATAGTTACATGCATACACCCATTTAACTATAACTACCATATATATGATATACATGTTATATATATGTTATATATGGTAAAACCCTATGAAGGGTTATAATGCCTATGAAGGGTTATAATGCATTGTTGCAGCATTAGTGTCTACAGTGTTCTTATATACAGATATCATATATCATAAGGTGTTACGAACCTTGGCTTTATGAAGTATTCTACATGTCATTATAACTATTTAGAAGACATTACACAAGCCTAAGTCATGTATGTATAAGGTATTATGTATGCTATGTGATGCCTTTGGAGTGCATTATGAATAGAGGATTCATAGGAAATGAAGAATAAATATAACTGAGAGTATGTTATTATGCTTTATATAAGAGTTTTATGCTTTATGTAAGAGTTGTACATGATTGTACATGATGATGTACATGATTGTCATTATTCATGTACAGGCATATATCAAGTACTATGAAGCATTACGAATGACTCACAGGTCCTTCTGAATGCACTTCTAATGCATTATAGATACCTGACTCAGTTATGACACTGGCTTCCAGTAGATGTACACTAAGCACTAGAACAGAAGTAACCCAATGAGCCCTTTGACACAGTAAATATGTGCTGTCTGCGTTGGCCTCTCCTGCGCTGGTCGTCACATGGATGGTCAGCTCCGTACGCCGCCTAACATGCTTCAGGGTGTTAATTATGCACGTTAGAGAGAGCGTGGATGGACAGGCCTTCACCTGGAAGGCAGAGAGAAGCTGACAGTTGTTGTACACACTAGTCGACGCTGCCCCGTCTCCGTGCTGGAAAAACAGCCCTCAGCTGGAGTCATTATTTATGAGGCTGTCTGTAACGCTGTGCATCAGGCTATAAAACAGAGCGAGAAACTCCTCCAGAGCGCCGTCCTGAAGATTATTTGCTCCAGCAGCCGAGCTCACAAATGGGAACTTTGATCAAGCTTGAAATGGGGTTTTGCACCAAACTCGCCACGTAGCTTTTCAGCGCCCAACGTGGAAATCAATACTTTCGCTAGTTCCCAGAATGTTGATTCCTCTGGAGTTATCACCACCAGTAACACCAGCTGCTTAAACACTGTGTCCACTCACTGTCCACTCACTGTCCACTCTATTAGACGCTCCTACCTCGTGGGTCCACCTTGTAGCTGTACAGTCAGAGACGATGGCTCATCTGCTGCTGCACGGTGTTGCTGCTGAACGCCGCCCACAGGACACCACCCACAGGACGCTGCCCACAGGATAGTTTTGGTTGGTGGACTAGAGGTGTCTAGAGGTGGCCGATATTTATTGAGCTGCACGTACAGAAGTCTGTCTCTCAGTATGGCGTCGGGCCACCATGTTTGCTAACCCAACATGCCAGACGTCTCGGCATGGAGCTGTAGAGGTCCTAATGGAGTCCTGTGATAATCCATCCCATGCAGCTTGAATATTCTCACACAGTTCCTGCAGATGGTGCGGTAGGGGTGGAGATGGAGTGACACCAGGGCTGCGTCCGAAATGTCATACTTAAGCAGTACGTAAATCCTAGATCCTGAATTGGATCTAGTACGTACTGCTCAGCCGTTAAAGAAGTAAGTACTGTTAGTATGCGAGTGTGCGGTATGCACACGTCCTCAGACGCACTACATCCGCCATCTTACCTGTGTCCTTTGACCAGGATCTCCGCTGACGTCACGTAACAGCAGCAAACCTCATTCTTTAAAAGCCAAAGTCGGCAAAATCTTTACCATCTGTTAACGACAGCAGCGTTGGTTGTGGTTAGTGTTCACGGTGAACACTTCCACATGGAGGCAGCGTCGAGCAGGAGGTCGCAGAAAACACATGCTGGGGAATTTATTCACTTGTAAACAGCTGACTCGCTTTCCGCCATGTTTTTCACCGCTCCGAACGGCTCTGTAGCTCCCGTGGAATCATGGGCTAGGACAGTGTGCTCTGGTCGCATACTTCACAATCTCTCCCGGTGTAGTACATCATCCGGGGACTTTTCGCATACTGTTTTACAAACACTACATATTCGGACATACTAACTATTCTCGCGTACTGTATAGTGTGGAAATACGCCATTTTGGATGCAGCCCAAGCCTGACACGTGACAACAAACCGTTCATCTTGGTGCTGACCACGGTGCCTCCACACACGGATTCATTGGCCGTCTCCACCAAGACAAAAGCGGGACTTGTAACTGAAGATGACCCGCTGCCATTCTGAGTCACTCCATGACAGTCTGGCATGACACCATTGCAGTCTTTGGTGACGGTGACGTGGTGTTAAGGACAGTCGTCGTAACGGTCTGTGTGCATGTAGTCGTCTGGCAACTGACAGCATGACTCATGGAGGACATCACTGCTCGATGAATGTCCGTAATCATGGTTGTTAGGTCAGTCAGGTACAGAGATAAGGCCTGTCCTTGCTTACGTCACATGCATGGCTGAGTGTGAAACTTGAATCATTGGCATGTCTCATGATGTCAAATCTACCCACCAAGGTTCATTCCTGCCGGTTGATTCCTTCTGGGTGCAATGAGTATATCGTCGCTGTCCAAAGAAAAACAAGTATCTCCAAAATGGCAACTTTACAGGAGAGGCCAAAAACCTCATTTAACTCTAATGTAAGTCAATGGAACCAGACATCTCTCCAAACAGTTTTTGCCATTTCTGTTGGTCCATTCATCATGAGATTCTCATTCAGTGTAAACTGCAGGTCATGTGTTCAAATGATGCATAAAAGTAAAAATGGACAAAAGTGGAGATACATGCTTTTCATTGGACAGCGACGATATGTATGTGACTCTGTAGGTAATTTCTATGAGGGTTAAGATGTTGTGGCAGTTAGAACTCAGTGTTCCCAACATTCCCTTCATTCCTTATGCTGTACCAAACACTGGACAAAACTGGCTCCAAACTGGCCACACACTAATCCTGCAGGGTATTGTGCTTCCATCTCAAAAACTGCAACCCATGAAAACAGGACCAATAAATCCACTGAACAATAACATGAAGAACAGCAAGTCAGGCAAACCTAATTATCAGCTTAATTAAGAGCTGCTTTTGACTGAATTGACTTGGCATTAACAATCACTGACCACCCAAATACCAGCCAGACAACAGCTGGGCTACAGCAGGCAACTGAACACTTATGTTGTCGTATACCACGCCCTCTGGTGCCTGTGCAGTACTGCACATGGCTTCTATTCCTGCTCCACCCTGGCTCCACCCACGCTCACACCCCTGCAGCTGATCTAGGACTCGTTAGGCCTCCTTACATACGCCATTGTTTGCTCTGCTTGCTTGCAAAAGCTCTGTGTTACTTACTAGAGTTCCTAGCTGTGGTTCTGTGTTCTTGTACTCCTGAATATCTAGTCATGTAAAGTGTTCCTTGGTTCTGACCCCACCTGCTTTGTTATCTTGGTTTTGTGATTATGGATTTGTCTCTACTGATGCCTGCCTGTCTTTTGACCCCTGCCTGACCCCTGACTCCTGGACAGCCCTCAATAAAACCACTCCGCATTCTGTGCAGCGCCCTCTGTTGATGTTCATGTTGTATCCTTAGACATTCCTTGCTTTCAGTAAAACTAGTGACTAGTTACTGCCAAGCTGGATCTTCTACAGGTGCTGTAATTGGAGATAAACGCACCATCTAGTTGTGGGACTTATGCAGGTACTTACCGGGCCATGGCAGGTCAGGGATTTATTTCCAGCTTTCTCACACTGGCTGTCACACTCCACACACACTGAACCATTGGAAAACTCCCGGACATCCCTGAAACACACACACACAGAGGAATAACAGATTTTAGGTCATGGTCTGCAAACAAGATATCGTCGCTGTGCTAAAAACAACATGGATCTCCTTTTTTTTTTTTGTCGATTTTTACTTTTATGCATCATTTGATCACAGCAGCTGTTGTTTACACTGTGTATGAATTTCATGATGAATGGACCAACAGAAATGGTCCAAAACTGCTTGGAAAAAAAGTTCCATTGACTTACATTAAAACTAAATTAGGTTTTTGCCTTAGCATGAGCTAATTCAGTAAACACTAACTAGTGTTGTATATTGTACGTGCCATAAGCCGATTCCTTCAGTCCTATAAGCAGGTGGGACATTTCTTTAAGATAGAGTTTAGATCTAAAGTGAAATATCAGTCTCATTGTATCAACAGCAGCACTAGTGACAGGTGAGCATCCCTCTTCTGGAAGCTAGCCCTGTGGAGGGATCAGGCCACCGTTACTCTGATCTGTACACAGAGCAGCCATCAATGTTCTCTCATTCATCACTGTCCATCACACAAACGCTTCCATCAGAGACTCACAGGAAGAAGATCAGGAGAAGAAACAAAAGGACAGGGGTCAATACAAGAGGACGGATAAACGAAACGAAAAGAAATGTCCCTGATCTGTAGAAATGTGTGAAGATGTTAATGATGTAATTGTGTATTAGTAAGAGTTTAGTTTATAGCAGTGCTGTTATGGTCTGATTGGATTTTGTTCACTTGTATTTGAAATCACTGATAAGCAGTGTTGACTGACTGGTTGGCTGGCTGACTGGTTGGCTGGCTGGCTGGCTGGCTGGCTGGCTGACTGGCTGAGTGACGAAATCGCAGTCAGACCAAGTGACTGAATGGCTGACTGGTTGACTGACTGATTGGCTGGCTGGCTGTCTTGCTGATTTACTGGCTAGCTGAGTGAGTGACTGGCTGACTGAATATCATTTTTTCTGGCTGTCTGGATGACCAACTGACTGACTGGTTGACTGGTCGATTAACTAGCTGACTGACTGGTTGACTGACTGACATATTTTACTTTAAATAAACTGTAATATTACTACAAATATTACTAAGACCTTGCTCTTTGAGACTGCTGGCCTTTGGTGATTGGCCATTTTGGTGTACTTATGAAGATCTTATGAAGTAGGAAGACTGATTGATTGGCTTATTGGGTGATTGGCAGTATTGACTGGACTGCTTTTTTTGGTGCAGTTCTACACTAACATGTGGAGTCCAGACACTGGCCCACATATGCCCATTATTAAATGTACACACTCACTGATAGTTTATGATTAGCCTCTGCAGATTATATCTGTAATTTGATGTTTGTACACATACTCACCCATTGTACAGGTTACAGGACTTCACACAGCTTCTTCCCCGGCTGTAGAACCTGCAGGACAGACACTGATCCGGACCAGGACCCCAACATCCCGCTTCTGAGCACAGCTTATCACAGACCATCTGCTCATGATCTGTCAAGCACACATGCTCAGAGCTAAGAGGTCCAGCAGTAGCAGTAAAGGTAATAACAGTGCTGCTGTAGAAATGAAAGCAGATTGTTAAGATAGCACAGTGGCAATACAGGGGACCAAGCATTCTTACTGCATTCCCGTGGGTCCTTGTTGTTCTTGATGACGGCTTTTTGGCCGCTGGTGCGGAACAGGCCGGTCCAGTTGACGGTGTTGTAGTAGCACAGCTGGCTGTTGTTGGTGATGTAGACGTTTCCTGCACTGATCTCTTGCAGGGACTGGAACTGGAGAGAGGTGATCCAGCGCAGTTTTAGGATCAGCAGGGAGATCCCGCTGGAGGAATGAAGCAAATGACTGTGTAAGGCAAAGTTTGAACATGGTAGCAACAATGACAAGTGGGCCAAACAACGACAAGTAGGTGAAACAAAAAGTCCCCTCACACATTTGGACTTGCCCGCAAAATCTCTAGATTTGGGTCCTCTTGGAAATCTACCTGGAACAACCAGTAAGACGCTAGGGTAGGCATCCAGCAAATCTGGCCCAAAACTGGCCCAATTCTTTGATGCATGAATGTCTGAACACTGAAGTGGACTACATCCAGAAACTTGTCCAGTCCATGCCACCACCCGGAGGTATTACATCTACTAGGTACATGTCAGTCACAGATGGCTCACTTATCGTCTGGTACGCTTAGTTGTGTGATTGGACCTCTATGACTGTTCATTCATTCCAGTGGCCGCTAAAGCAGTTTCAGGACATCTCAAACAGCTTGTGTGCTGAAAGTGTACTCCAAACTCCAAGAAGGCATGAGATTTCATCACAACCCCGAGATGTGCTTCTGATGACGAATACTGCCAAAAATAAATATTAAATAAATGATTTAGAAACGAGACACTCTTTGATCGGATGAGATCAGGGAATGTAAACCAGCAATAAAAACAGCATATTAATCAAAGGAGGTCTTTCAGTGCATCAAAGGGCCCGTTTGATGGGAGGGGGGAGGCAGGAGGAGGCCTGAACAGGACAAACCGCTTCATTAGTATGATCAGCGCAGGGTTCTTTGCTTTCCAAGCGGCTCTGGAGAAAAGCCAGGATGCCTCTGGATGGAGCATAGCGACTCTGAATTCAAGGGGCTCAGTGTACAAGCGACAACCTGTGGATTTAAGCCCAGTGAACTGATACGTGGTTCCTGTGTGTCAAGAGCATAAGTGGTATATCAGGGTATGTACTGTTTCAGACTCTCATCAGTTGGAGCTGTTAAGTGTAAGACTGTAGAGTCTTTAAGATCACCAACACCATCCATTAAATGGGTGTCTCTTATCTGGTAGTGTGTAGCACTGTTGTATGGCATTGTCCCAAATGGTGCTGAGGGTGGGGACCACACATATCCCCTAATAACCCCTGTTAATGTACACATTTTTTTTACCTGTAGAGGGTTCTCCCCCCAATGGTTCCAAGGTTGGAAAAGACCCCAAAGTTCGTCATGTTCTCTGGCCAAGACTGGATGTTCAGAAAGCCTGAGGTCAAAAGAGAATGCAAATCACACAATTGCCCCCAAATATGAAGCTATGTTATTCTGTAGTTGTACAGTTCCAGACTGTAGTCCATCTGTTTCTCTGTATACTGTATTACCCTGTTCTTCAATGGTCAGGACCCCCACAGGACCACCACAGAGCAGGTATTATGTGGGAGGTGGATCATTCTCAGCACTGTAGTGACACTGACGTGGTGGTGATGTGTTAGTGTGTGTGGTGCTGGTGTGAGTGGATCAGACACAGCAGTGCTGCTGGAGTGTTTAAGCACTGTGTCCACTCACTGTCCACTCTATTAGACACTCCTACCTTGCTGGTCCACCTTGTAGATGTACAGTCAGAGACGATAGCTCGTCTGCTGCTGCACAGTGCAGTGTTGGTCATCCTCTAGACCTTCATCAGTGGTCCACGGGGACGCTGCCCACGGGACGCTGCCCACGGGACGCTGCCCACGGGACGCTGTCCACGGGACGCTGTAGGATAGTTTTGTTGGTGGACAATATTCAGTCCAGCAGTGACACTGACATGGTGGTGGTGGTGTGTCAGTATGTGTTGTGCTGGTGTGAATGGATCAGGCACAGCAGTGTCACTGTTGGACTGAGAATCATCCACCAACCAAAACTATGCAGTCAATAGTGTCCTGTGGGCAGCCACTGATGAAGGACTAGAGGATGACTAACACTGCACTCTCCAGCAGCAGATGAGCTCTGACCACAAGGTGGACTAGCAAGGTGAGAGCATTTACCAGAGTGGACAGCACAACGCTCTAACTCACCACCACCACTACGCCAGCGTCACCGCAGGGCTGAACATGATCCACCCCCCCCGCAAAAACCCAACAATATCAGACTAGTTACAGACAAATTCTAATGTCATCAACAATCATTTTGGAGTCCGCGCCGTTAGGAATGATGGACAGCATGGCCTGTATATGAGCCAGCGATGCCATTGCTCTTTCCTCCTGCCAGCGTTTTCATTACAAAGGTACTGTTTCACATCATTAGCTATTTGGCACACGCTGCAGTGCAGGCTCCGAGTGATGAAGAGCTTTAATATGAGGAACAGTTCCTTGTTGTGCTGCTTATGTGTGTGCTGTTGTATTTCATTAGGCAAATTAATATTTCCCTTCACCAAAAGCGCAAATACCCAGCAAACGAATGTGCACAGACCAAACACGGGTGAAAACTCATAAAGAAGAAGTGATAGATCGGGCACACAGAGCAAGTGCATGCCCGTGAGTGATTATAGCTATAGCTTAGACATATAAACTCACACGGCGGGGGCTTCCTCACTGAAAGCCCTGGCATTATTTGTACTTGAATGATCAAGTAATACTGACTTATGTTCTCGCTAGTAGTTGCCGTCACTAACGCCAAGGCAGGCTGTTTGTACCGTCTGGTTAAAGGTTAGAGTGTGCTTACTTTAGTGAGTAGAAGGAACTCAAAAAGACATGCAAGAAGGGAATACAGGGTGGAGTTATCCACAATTCCTAGCTAGTTTGTTTATTTCTGTGTATTAGCTCTTATTTTCCCTTCAGGTTCACATATTATATGCAACTTAGGATGCATGTTTTGAGTGTCCTGACCATGAACGTGTTTAGTGACTCTTCTGAGTGGCCAGTCTGGTTCTACCAAGACAAGAATTACTGCCAATTCTACCATCTACTCTAACACGCAGAGCTAAAAGCAAAACCAGATTTATTGGAAGGTTGGGCACTTAGGCTCAACAGCAGCAACAGGGTCGAAAACCAGGGTACAAGCCAAAGTCAAAACCAAAACAGTAAACCAACCAGCAAACAAAATCAAAGGGAGAGGAAAGACAGCGACACCAAAACACAAAGCCGATCGAAAACAGTAAACCAACGAGGATAAACGGGAGCGAACACTCAGTACGCACAGACGTGGCAATACCTCGCAGAGAACCGAGTCTAACAATGGGGTTTACAATGACAAACAGGTGTGGCTAGCTAGAATTCGGGAGAGGATGACCAGGAAAGCTGTCTATGACTGGTTGCCGGTGGGCATGTGATAGTGGGGATTGTGGGGATTGAAGTTCGGGAAGTCGAAGGTGGAAGGAGAACCTGGAAGCATGACAAGAGAATGTAGTTCTGAGGAACTCTTTATTAAAGAGTTTTCAGTAACAGTTAACAGTGAGGCCCAATCCCATTTCACCCCTTGCCCCTAACACTTAGCCCTATCCCTCCGTTTTGCGCGTTCCCGTATAGGGGTAGTGTTGTCCCGATTGTTGTTGAGATGGAGGGGTAGGGCGAAGTGTTAGGGCTACATGGCCCTTCAAACGGAGTTGTTTCAGAGGCACACTCCAAACGGAGTGTTATGAGAAAATTCCCAGAATGCTCTGCGACCAGAGAGACCCATAAATGTATTTTCTCTGTTAAAAAGCCGCTGTACTGTAAGATAACCATTGTAAAAGCGTTTTATGGTCATTTTCTTCATAACATGCATAAAAATCGCTAGTAATACGCTGATGTCTCGGTTGTGACCTTAGCAAAATTTCCTGTTGCACCTTAAATGGTGCAGCAGTTACGTTCTGGTACCTGAGGTTGCTGCACCATTTAAGGTGGAACGGGGAAATTCGAAATTCGGGGAAGTTCAGCTTCATATCCCCAAAGAATTCTTGGTAGCGATAATACATAATTGTCATCCCGCGTCTTTGAAGGCATATGATGCCCTAAATGTGTTTAAGCAGTGAGGAGCTGAACTTCACCCTCCTCTGCTGTCACTGCAGACTGGCAGGGTCGCCTACAGAGCACCGCTAGCAGCCTGTTAATGAGGTCATGTAGGTTTTGTTTGAGCTCTTGTTTATTCGGCGACTCGTTAGTTTGACTGATGTGTAAAACTGAAGTCCATACTTTTCGTCTGTTTACATAAAAGCCGCTAACGACACCTGATGATGTATCCGGTTCTACGTGAACTTGTTACAACTGTTGCATGTTTGCTTAGCATGTAAACATGTAGTTGTTTGTTGTTAGTTAAGCACTGAAACCATTGTTAATGTATTACTTCATGTTAGTCAGTCAACACCTAATGTAAAGTTACCAAGTTGTTAGTTTGTGACCATTAGAATTGTCACTACTAAACTATACAGTTTGTGTGTACTTGTACATTCTATTTTTAGTAGTTTGAGTGAATTTAACTCAAATTTAATTTCAGTGAAGTTTTTAAAACTTAGTTCAACAAATCACCTCATTATATATATATATATATATATATATATATTCTCATATATTGAGTAAACTTAACTTATTAGGGTTTACAGTGTTGGTAACTACCATGACTGGATCGTTGCAAACCCTATTTTGGCATTAGTAAAGTAACTGTCATGATACACGGTACTGTACAAATATCAGAGATCAGTGAGTTCATCTCGTTTCTAGTCAAATCTGCTGTTTATCTGAAAAGTCATATCAAAAAATGGAAAAATGGAATAAAAGAAAATGGGACTCTTAATTAAACACAGTTTATCACAGCTGTCAGGCACATACAAACAAACACACACAGACCTAAGAAAATCGAATAGTCCTGGCCAGATTGTGAACTGCTTTAGTGGGTTTGAACACAACTGAAAAGAAGAAATTGGAAACATAATACATGTTGTTTAGGCTGGAAGAACTGAACGGACTACGGGGAAATAAAGTGGTCTTTCTAGAACCCTAGCTGGGGTTATATTAGTGCAGAAGAGATGGTTTCCATTGGGCCGAGTACGCTACACGCATAGTGCAATACCTCTGTTAACACAATAGTGACTGTCCTAATAGCCATTTCTTCGTATCGGTAGGCTTGGTACCACTGTACATGCCTGATGGTTGTGGCTCACCTGTGATCTCTTTCACAGTACGGAAGACATTCAGGCGCTCAGGGTCCAGGGCCGCGATTCCATGGTACATATCTCTGAATAAGAAAGAGTGAGGTAAAGAAAGATGGCGTGTACTCGCCTTTAGTCAGCAGCAGTATGGTCCCTAAACAGACCAAAACATAAGACACAGACTCTAAACTGCTCTCTGGTGTACAGAGTTCAGAGTTCACCCCACGGTTCCTATATATAAGATGAACTACAGCATTAAGGACAAGCTAGTTTGCTTGTAAGATCCAGCCCTCTTGACTTTCAAGACTCTATAAAACGTCAGCGAGATCAAATCGGATCTATTGTTTGCTAAAGTGGGACGCCATGGTGGCCTCACAGCAAGATGGGTCTGGGTTTGATTCCCGGCTTAGGCATCTATGGCTCTTCCTGTGTGGAGTTTGCACCCCGTCTCTGCATTGGTTTCCTCCAGGTGCTTCCCTGGGTGTATATCTTGGACTCCACAGTAGCAAGACATGCAGTCAGGTGAATTGGATATGCTAAATTGGACAGGCCACCAGTCCTCAGTGAAGGACTGGTGGCCTGTCCAGGGTGTGCCCAGCCTTATACCCAATAAGCCCTGGGATAGGTTCCAGCACCCCCCACAACCCTGACGGAAAAATGGCTTAGACTTTTTAACCCTAGAAGTTGGATTAGGTCTATACCAGCATCCACAAACTACTGTACACAACTGCTCTATCAAACTGACCTTCACTTGCTGCAAGTGTTGGTTCGGCTTTGCAAAATGCTACCCACGGCGCTGGGACTACAGTGTAACAGAGGAACAACTTTTTGAGATCCGAGTGTTCGGACTGCAAATCCCAGAGGGGCTGCTGCTGTATCAGCCAATGGAATCTAGCACACTGTTGGGAAATCTCTTGCACCTAGAGTCATTTATAACACCGTGTGTACAGCGCACTGAGAAAGCTCAGAAGGCAATACGCTGAAGTTCACCGAGGCCTCACCCTTTGATCCCAGTGATGAGGAAGATCAGGTTGCCATTGATCTTGGTGCAGTTGACAAACTTGTCAATGTTGCTGGAGTCCACCGTCTGGGCCATCAGTAAACTGCCTGTCCCAATACCATCGCACACTGAGAACCAGACACAACACAGAGAGGAAGAACAGACAAAACAAAACAGTAGAACTTTAGCACCCTGCTGAATGGCTTGTCCTGTGGTGACTTTTCTAGGTTGTGTTTAGACACACCTAACGGCTAGCCGTGACTTTTAAACAGCTGGAAAGGCTTGTTGGGATGCATTCTACAAGAGAGCCATTGTATAGTATTATAATATTCTATATTACAGTATGTCCCTATTCTATACTATAGTAACAACACTCTATACTATAGTAACAACACTCTATACTATAGTAACAACACTCTATACTATAGTAACAACACTCTATACTATAGTAACAACGCTCTGTTGTTACTATGCTCTATTGACTTGAGTCCATGTCCGCAAAAGCTGTTGCCTTCACTGATTGGGTAGATGCTCCCTAACGGGACATACAGAATGGTGGCTCTTCACCTTTAGGGCAGATATCAGTGCACGGGATGCACATTTTGACGCGGTTCTCCTCCACTTCCATCTTGTTGCTCGGGCAGGCTCGCACACAGGAGCTGTGGTCCACCACAAAGTTATCTGTGGGGGAAAAACAGTGAAGCTTTTCAGCACTAAATGGAACATAACCTATATCTCAACATCTGGAAGGCTGTACTGATCCATTGGCTTCCCAACAGCCAGAAACAGAAGAACTCAATCCAGTAACGGACCATATGCACTTCACTGTGAACATCTAGAGCTAATCTAGGGAGGGGGGAATGGTTGGTCATATGTAAATTTGGTTATGGTTGTCATATTATAACCATACTGAATTCAAAATTACCTGTTTGGGCACCATATAGGCCAACAACCCTCCTGGAGATCTACCAGTCTAGCAATGTTGCCCCGTTACCCACCACTAATGCATATGTTACAGCCAATTAACCACTGAAGAAATTCATTATTATGTATGGCAGATTGTGGTTGGAGCTGAACTTATATCTCCAGGACAAGGTTGAGTGACCGCAGCACGTTCCGAAACAGGTTTACGCGGTGCATCAAACAGCTTCGACAAAGTGAGGAAAAATGAGGTCGTACATGAAACCAGAATCACCAGAATATCACCAGAGCATCACAAACTATTCAGTAGCTTCAGTCCTTGGGGCAGTTGACCTTGGAGCACCTTGGAGCCATTTGAAACACCTGCCATATTGAAAATCATCAACCAGTTCACAGTGCCAGTTACACTTACATGGGCATTTTTTGACGCAGAATGCTCCATAGGTGTATTTGGCTTTGGGGTTGTGCTCCAGCTGGAAGGTCGTCGGGTTGTAGACGAAGGGCCGAGAGCACTGCGTCACACAGGCCCCGCTGTCGTTGAAGTTGGTGCAAGCCTGAGGAGCAGAGCAAAAGAAGCGTCGATTTCCTCAGGCCTGAATTTCGCAGTCCATCAACAGCAGGCTCCAAGCCATTAGTTCCATTTGTGAGTTATAATTAAAACCTCCAGTTGGAATGACTACAAATGTAAGGTTGAGTTCAACGCGTTTCCCGGCAGTATCGACACAATTGCGGCCATCGATCCAAGCCGTCATGCCGAGGGGCAAAATGCAACTCTAATTAAAAACTCTTGGCAGACGCCGCACATATTGGGTTTCAGTAATAACTAAAGATATTGGGAAATTTGCAAAGTTCAAGCACTGATATTAACAAACAGATACAGTCAAAGTGTGGCCCATAACTTCAGAGTGGTAATAACAACAGAATAGGGGGCGTCTGGGACATTGTTCATTATCTAAAGGCATGAAAAATTAAAACGCGCATCTACAGAAGCTGCCATCCGCACGTGTTACAACAATGAAGTTGCCGGGAAGCTCCTACATGGCTCCTTTTCGGAGGAGAATTGCCTCATTACTTTTGCATTACTCCCATGACTTGAGTTATGGAAGCTTCCTGGATTTAATATGGGGATGTCCCTAAAACTACAGAATGTGGGCTAATCCAAATCAGCAGGAACACCACATTTGCAGTTTGCTAGGAGCTTGCAAATGGAAATAAGTGAGGGAACAAAGGTTGACCTACAAAGCAGTCGGTGTCTTTGGGTCCAGAGCAGCCTCCAGCGCACTCTCGGTGGCAGCAGTCGCTGACGTAGGGGCCGAAGCAGCGGCCGTCGCACTGCTCAGCGCACACTGTCTTCGTTACTGAAACCCAAACACACAAATGACCATACATTTACTCACTCTTGGGTGGAGCGTTTTGGAGGGCTCTTTGACCACTCTCAGTGCAGCTGGAGTATTGAAAATTCCGGCTTGTACATTCATAGCAGCACCACACACACTTCCATGCCAGCCTGGCCTTCACCTCTGCGATGTTCCGGGGGTGTCCTAATTAGGTGGAAATTTCCATTTCCGTATAGAGTATCTGGCAGATGCTTTTATCCAGAGCAACTTACAACTGGTAAGACAGGTAGGTGAAGGTAGTGTTAAGATTCTTGCCCAAGGACCCTTATAGGTAAAGTGGAGGGTGCTTCTTCAGTGTAAGCACATGTGCTAGCCGCTACACTATACCAACCACAAATGGGTTTTTTGGTTGAGGTGACAGTAAATTGGAACCACGGTGCCTACACTGAGGTGCTGGACAACTAGGTTTCCCCTATAGCTTGTCATCTTACTGAGTTCCTCGGTACTCGAAGATGACATTTCTCACATTCACAGGGCTGCAAAAGTGACTGATTGGCACTACAAACATTCAGGAGCATTCACACATTTGGACTGGACTGGGAAATCCCCATATTTGAATCCTCCTGAAGATCTGTGGGCCTACCTGGAACAATCACTAATACGCCAGGCAAAGCATCCACCAGCTTGTTTCATTCTAGGACCAAATCGTAGGGCAAGAAAATCTGTATCTGGGCATTTGTCTGCCTAGCCAAACTCATATACCTTAACAAACACATTCTAGGGCACCCTTGAATATGACAATATGAATATGAATTTGACAATGTTGTAGACTGTTCAAGGTTCAAGTAAGCATTCAAAGGTTCAGTCTTAGCACTGATATCTAGTGCCACCTATCATACCACAGCCAAAGATCTACATTCTCTGACAACAACAAAAAGAAAGACAGAAAAACAAGACCAACAAAGTTCTTCCCAGCCCATTGCAACCCGCCCCTTCCTACAACAGGCTTTCCCCTGCAATTACTGTAACTGTTTAACTGCAGGGTGTCAACAGCATGGATCCGAAGCCTTCTATTGGCCTCGATTCAAGTCCCTCTGTAATTATCGCCTCCACAGTGTGCGGGTTATTGACAGAATGAAGACTCTGGTACAGAGAGGTACTCTTAGCCAAGGGTCAGCTTTCTCTGGACCGGTGTGTGGAAGAAAGAGACAATGAGAGAATGAGTAAAGACCTTTTGCTGATTTGCGGAACAGCTGCCAAGTGGTCATCTGCTCCCCACTCTCTGTCCGGCGTGCTGGTGGGGGTCTTAACAGGTTATCTACTGTAATAAGAGTTTCCATGCTAATGGAAATGAGCGCCACTGCAAAACGAACATACGGTGAGTTCAGTATAAACCCCTGCTTGTCTCATACGACTCATTATGTTGGAATACTGACTCGTTTCCTCTGGATCTTTGGCTTCAGAAAAGAAGAGTTATTACTCATCCAGACCGTACATGGTTTTTCTACATAATAAGTCATTATTTAATAATTACTCATCTCCTCAGCACTGTAAATTCAAATCCAGGGAGGCTAAAGCAAGTGACCGTCCCGCCGATGTTTATACATGGCTGCTAAAGAGTTATTTCTTGGAGCCTAAATTTTACTTGCTTACTTCAGAACTGGAGTGGTAAGGTTAACGTTGTCACTAAACACTAGAATTCAATAGTCACCAAAATAGCGGTGACATGTTTGGAACCCAAATTCTACTTGTTTACTTTAGAACTGGAGTGGTAAAGCTAACTTAGCCACCAAACACTAGAACACAGTCACCCAAACAGCCAAGATTTGTTTGGAGCCCAAATTTTTATTTTTTACTTCAAAACTGGAGCGATACAGCTAACTTAGCCACTAAACACTAGAACTCAGCAGTCACCCAAATAGCTGAGTTGTGTTCGGAGTCCAAATTTGACTTCTTTACTTTAGAACTGGGCCAGCGACGCAATCGTAAACACCAGAGCTCAACAGTCACCCAAACAGCCAAAATAATTTCTGGGATAATTTCCATCCCCAAAATGTATTTCAACCCATTCAAGCCACCTTTCAAGCCACCTTCAGCTCTTCACTGAAGTTGTGCAGACTTCTTAATGTGGCTTAGGACTGCACCATTGGCAGACGGCTGCACCACGCAGGACTACATACACGCTGACCAATACGATGATTGTCCTTAACACCACGTCAACATCACCAAAGACTGCAATGGTGTCGTGCCCAACTGTCATTGAGTGAGTTAGAATGGCAGCAGGTCATCTTCAGTGACGAGTCCCGCTTTTGTCTTGGTGGAGATGACCAATGGATCCATGTGTCGAGGCACCAAGGTCAGCGCCAAGATGAATGGTCTGCTGTCACTCGTCACATGTCCAGAAGGCCTGGTGTCACTCCACCTCCACCCCTACCGTGTTTTCATGCAACTGAAAGTGTGGGAGACTGAATTGATATTTAGAGTGCATGTCCAGGATGGACTGCAAACCATAATCACCAAGCATAACTTCAGTGATTATAGTAGTGTACTTCAGCATCACTTGACGGCAGGAAGTTTGACCCCAGTTTGTGATTGACTTTAATATGCTGGGCAACTAATGAAATAAACTGACTCATACTGTAGCTGACGCAAGTTTAGGTACTCACGGCTTTGGCACTGGTCCTCTTGGTGACCCCAGCAGCGTCCGTTACAGGAACGATGACATCTTCTGCCTGTGGAATGGGTCCAGCATCGATAGTGTCAGAAATGTATTTATGAATGTGCGTTGTTTATGATCAGACTCCAAAACTAACCAGCACTTTTCTTCTAGGAAGAAAGACTGTTACCATGCAGTACTGAGCAGGACGGGTCTTTAGACACTGTAAACTGGTGACATGATTAACGGAAATGATTAAAAGAGAGGATTACAGGGCAATTAAAGAGAGATAGATACGTATAAATATCTGTAAATGTAAATTTAAATGTAAATCTAAAAATGAAGGGGTTCATTAATGAATTAATGGATGGATAGATGGATGGATGGATGGTGGGATGGATGTTTGAGTAAATGAGCTTATAAATAACTGGATGCATTAAAAAATGAATGGACGGATGGTTGGAAGGATGTACGAATGGATATATATGGACAGGTGGTTGAATAGACAGATCATTTGAATAAGTCTGTGGATAAATATATGGATGGTTGGGCGAGTGAATCTATAAAAGGAGGGAAGCATTAACTGAATTAATGGATGAATGAATGAAAGGAAGTACGGCGGTGGAAGGACAGAGAGCTGGATAGATTGGTAGATAAATATAAATGGATGGATGGATTGATGAGTGTGTGGATGGATGAATAGATAAATGCATGGATGAAGAAGTGGTTGAATAGATAAGTAGATGAATACGTGTGGGGATAAATATGGGTGAGAAAGTCTATTAAAGGATGAAAACATCAATGAATCAATGGAAGTATGGATGGGTTGGAGGATTGATGGGCATTTGGATGAATGGATGGATAGATAAGTGTGGATAAAAGGATGGAGGAATTAATTAATAGAATGATGGACGGATAGCTGGATGGTTAAGTGGATGAGTATGTAGATGGATGGATGTTGGATGGATGAGTATGTGGATGGATTGATGGATGTTGGATGGATGAGTGTGTGGATGGATGGATGAATGGGAAAGTGGTTGAATGGACAGACAGGTGGATAGATAAGTGTTGATAAATGTATGGATGGTTGGGTGAGTGAGTCTATAAAAGGATGGAAGCATTAATGAATAAAAGGATGGATAGATGGATGAATGAATGGATAGATGCTTGGATGAATGGATGGATGGATACATGGATGGGATAGTGGATGGATGGATGGATGGATGGATGGATGCATAGATAGCCTAGATCTGACAGCATCCTCCCCGTAAGTCCTTCCCCTCATCCCTCTTAATCTCGCTGCCGTTGGGTCTAATTGAGTGGCTGGTAATTAAGGAGCGCCTGCACGTCCAGGATGGAGAGGAGCCCTTAAACCTCCTTAATGAAGGGTCGTTATTGTTTGACAGACTCTGTTTAGTCAGGGAGGCTTCTTTTCCCCATTCGTACACAATCTACCTCCACTCCTCCTTCCGCTCTTCTACAGCCCACCACAATTCCGACTGAACCTCTAGAGACCCACACACTGACCACCAACAGGCAGTTCTATTAGCATGTACTTTTAAATTAGCATAATTAACATAAGAGAGAGATGATCTTACAGTATGTGATTAGTGATGATGAATCAGTTATAGTCAGTACTGGGTAAATGTAGACCTTACATCCCAGGAGACTGAAGTACTTAATATGAGGTAAAATTTAATTATAATTACATCATAATTGCAATTATTACAATTGTAGTATATATATATATATACATATATATATATATGACAGCTTATCAGGATACTCACAGGAATTGCCGCTGTTGTTGGAAGGCACCACCAGAAGCTCAGCTCGAGGGTTCTTCACGATGTCCTGCCAGTGGATGGTGTCTGCATGGCACAGGAACTTATTCTGATCCACATATACCCCACCGTTCAGGATCTCTGATGGAGAAAGAAGATAAAAAGGTTTTTGAAAAGCGGATAACTGCATTACATTCTACCGCTCGATTAACGTCATCAATTCCTAGTCAGTCGTTGACAGTTATGTGATCATGAGCCTAAGACGATGTTGACTAACCGCTGATGATTTAGTATTGTTTGCCTCAACTAACAATGATCATAAGGTTTTGGCACACTGTGTTGCTAAAGCAGGATCCATAAAAGCATTCCGAAAGCTGTATGTGGTTATTTGCCTCCTTTACCCTAAAGATCTGATGTGATGAGCATCTGCAAGCTTGATGAGTTAAGTGGGCAGACAGTTCAGTTTGTCCTCCTTACCGTGTGCAGGGGGTAATTATTCAGATTAAGAAAGGCAGGGTAATGAGAAGGGCGTCCCTCACTGTCTCTCTGTGTCCTGGCTCTCTAGAATCGTTATCCAGGAACATACTATAAATGGTCTGTTCAGGTTTAATCAGGATCATCTGGATGCCCCTGAAGGTCAATGACTTATATAGATATAGCCTTAAGATCTGGTCAATAAGGTAGGTGTTTCCAATAAAGTGACCAGTGAGTGGAAGTACAAGGTGGGTGTTTCTAATAAAGTGGCCAGTGAGTGGAACTAGAAGGTGGGTGTTTCTAATAAAGTGGCCAATGAGTGGAAGTATAAGAAACATGCTGTAGAATCATTAATGAATTTATTTAAGAAATTCTCTTCAGAAGTAAATAAATAAATTGTCTGGAAAGTGATTTATGGAATGCGGAGAAAAGCATTAGGCACACTGGGGGAAATCATTCATGGAAAAACTGACTGTGCAGAAGTGCAGCAATAAGCTGGGGGATCAAAGGAGCTCGGAGAATCGGCATTAAACAGTCATCTGAAGGGCAAAAGCTGCTTAAGATTTATTCTCTTCTAGATCTTAATAGGAATAAAGGAATATGGGCTTTACCTTAGACCACTCTCATAATCCCAACCACCCACCTCCAACCACCCATCTCCAACCACTCACCTTCAACCACTCACCTCAAATAAAAGCAAATGAATGATCTGATTAGAAACTAGTTAAGATTTATTTATGGCTCCAAAAGATTCATTTATGTTGTTTCATGACTCATAGATTTCTCCAAATGATTCATTTCTGGCTCCAAAAGATTCATTTCTGTTCCATGACTCATAGATTTCTCCAAATGATTCATTTCTGGCTCCAAAGGATTCATTTCTGTTATTTCATGACTCAAAGATTGCTTCAAATGATTTATTTCTGGATACAAATGAGTCAATGATCCAAATAATTAATATTTAATTACTAATTAATCTTTAAATGATATTTTACCCTAAATGAAGCAGCTCTCATTTTAAATTAATTTTTTTTAAAAAAAAAAACTTAAATTATTAGCTTCTGAACAATGTTCAGTGTTCGCTGTTTCAAACAATTCATTTCTCAATTCACTTATTTTATTTCATTACTCATTGATTGCTTCAAATAATTCATTTCTGGCTCCAAATGATTCATTTGTGTTATTTCATGACTTATGTATTGATTCAAATAATTCATTTCTGGCTCCAACTGACTCATTTCTGGCTCCAAATTATTCATTCTGGCTCCAAAACATTCATTTCTTTTACTTCATGACTCATATGTTGCTGAAAATGATTCCTTTCTGCTTCTAAAAGATTCATTTCTAGCTACAGATGATTCATGTTTGAACATTAAATGACTGGATGTTTTTATAAGCATAATTTTCCAACATGCCATTTGAAATCACGTCTCCCGCATCTCTCCATGACGTGTTGTGAGTCAGCGAGAACGGGATTGTTTCCCATGATGAATGGGGGGCTTTAGTGTACAGGCATAGTAAGCATTCCAAATTCCATTGTGTCCCAGTGAGTGGGAATGAATAACATGACATCATTCTCCTCGCCATTCTCTTCCGAGGGAATCTGTCAGACAGCGTTCCGGAGGCTACATTGGTGGGGAGTTGATTGTGTTTGCTTCATTTTAATGGTGCCAGCAGTGTCTGTTCTAGACTCAGGAGGCGAGCCAGGCAGTTAGTCAAAAGTGCCATCTTAAATACAAGACATACTGAGACATCGAGCAGGAGACACGGCTGGCAGAACGCATGTAGGCTACACTGGGCTACACATAACAACTGTCCAGACAGTCCAAGCAGGATATGTGTCCAAACACATCACAGGTATTATCAGGGGGTTTATCCAGTGCCTTATGTGTGTTCAGGGTGTCTGCTCTATTGGTGATGCTTTTCAGTGGAGATTAGATAACCTGTAGGAGTGCAACTGAACACGCGGGTATCAAATCCACTTTGAAGTAAGTAGTGTCTCGATACTTCTGAACGTATATTGGACATTATGAGGGATTTGATGGTAAAGGTAACAGGAAACATATACAGGATATAGCTCGTGCCAAGATTCCGCCATGTTTGTAGTTTTTAAAAGGGTTCTGGATGTCCTAGAGGTCTTTTACAGATGATTAATATACCCTAATCCTAACGGTAAACTCAACTCAAGATGTAATCCTAAACCTAACCCTAATCTCAACCCAAAACCTAACCCAAACCTATTCTCAACTAATACCTAACCCTAACCCACACCCTGACCCTAATCCCAAACCTAGCCATAACCTCAACCCAAAACCTAACCCAAATCCTGACATTAACCTTAACTTTAATCTCAACCCAAACCCTAATTATAACCTGAACTTTAACCATAATCTCAACTCAAAACCTAATCCTAACCCTCACCCTAACCCTAACCCTGACATCAACTTTGACCTTAACTTCAACCCAAAACCTAACCATAACGCTCACCCTGCCCCTAATCCCAAACCTAACCTTAACCTAAAACCTAATCCTAACCCTAACCTCAAACCAAAACCTAATCCCAACCTGAACCTTAACCATAATCTCAACTCAAAACCTAATCCTACCCCAAACCTTAACCAATAACCAATCCTAACCCTCACCCTGGACCTAATCCTAACACTAACCTTAATCTCAACCTAAAACCTAATCCTAACCCTAATATTACCCTTAACCTCAACCCAAAACCTAAACCTAACCTGAACCATAATCTCAACTCAAAATCTAATCCTGACCTGAACCTTGGTGCTAATCCTAACCCTAAAATTGACCTTAACCTCAACCCAAAACCTATTCCCAAACCTCACCCTGGCCCTAATCTTAATACTTATCGTAGCCTTAGCCAAATCTTAATCCAGTTAAACTCCCATTACCAGACAGCAGCATGTTGAGGATGGCCTGTATTATACCCGTTACCAGTTCTCAGGTGAACATCTACAGATCTGAATTTAGACACTCCAAATAAAGTGAATCCAGTAGATTATTACTATTATTAATATTAATATTAATAAATCATATTTATGCAGAGATTAAAAGTCTCTCTGATAGGTCTGTGCTTTTGGAAGGCTTGGTGTTGCTGATGCTTGCTGTTAGACTTGGGTACTGCCCATCCACTCACTGACCTAACAAGTGCCACCAGCTTGGTTGTGTTACTCGCTACACAACGTGCGTACAGGATGGCAGGTCTGGAAATGAAACTGATCCTTCATCCCGTAAGACCTGGACAGTCAAATCACACACAGATTGCATTACCAGAGCCCCCCTGGTAACAACACATCCAACTCGAGTAGGGCTTATGAGTATTAATGACAGCAAAGACGCTGGTGCATGTAGTGATTAGTGGGTGGTGCCAGGATGAAGCCAGAGCAGGAAGTACAGCAGAAGGGTCAGGAGGGTATAGAGTAGTGTTTTACACCTCTGTCCTCCATGCTATGGCACAGGGTTCGATACCCCACCTGGGCAACTACCCTACACTATACCAATACCAATAAGAGACCTTGGGCAAGACTCCTAACACCACCTTCGCCTATCGGTGTGACTCTGGATAAGAGCATCCGCCAGATGTTCTACAAGCAGCCAGATTACCAACTTATCAATATCCTATACACTCATCATCCAAAAAATAGGAGTCAGCTGACAGGAATGAAATTTGGTGGGTAGGTGTGACATGTTGAGACACGCAACTGATTCAAGTAAGCAAGGACGGGCCTTATCTCTGTACCTGACTGACCGAATAGCCATGATTGCGGACATTCAGAGAGTAGTGATGTCCTCCATGAGTCATCCTGTTAGTGCAGCACCATTGGCAGATGGCTGCACCACGCAGGACTACATGCACGCAGACCGTTACGACGACAGTCCTTAACACCACGTCACCGTCATCGAAGACTGCAATGGTGTCGTGCCAGACTGTCATGGAGTGACTCAGAATGGCAGCAGGTCATCTTCAGTGACGAGTCCCGCTTTTGTCTTGGTGGAGATGACCAAAGAATCCGTGTGTGGAGGCACCGTGGTCAGCACCAAGATGAACGGTGTGCTGTCACGTGTCACACGTCCAGAAGGCCTGGTGTCACTCCACCTCCACCCCTACCACACCATCTGCAGGAACTGTGTGAGGATATTCAAGCTGCATGGGATGGATTATCACAGGACACCATTAGGTACCTCTAGAACTCCATGCCGGGATGTCTGGCATGTTGGGTTAGCAAACTACTTCTGTATGTGTAGCTCAATAAATATTGCCCATATCAATCTAAATCTATCATCATTTATTGATCCTGGTAACCTTTATCTTCCTTCCCAACAGCACTGCAATCCCACACCTCCTTCTGGGTGCAGCTGTTCTTTTGATGGTGAGTGCACATTCTATAACCTCCCTTGAACACTGGATGGAGGGTTTGACCTGTTGATGCACTGTTGATCTACGTTGCTCTTAGCTGAGTGGAAATACAAGGCACGTGCATCCATTTGACGCGACAGAGTGGAAGAGCTAGGTAGGGTTCTCCTCAGGCAAGAGGACAGTGATGCTAAAGCACAAGAGCTCCTGGGGATGGTGTATATCGAGGAACCTACTTGTGGTCCTTGTACACAACACCACGACAAGATAACTGAAGGAAAAACAAAACCATTGCACTTGAGGTCTTGAGTTCCGCTCAGGTTTGAGGTCATGGTACCGGTAGGGTTGCTTCTTCACGCCATGGAGGTTTATGACAGTTGAAGAGCGGCAGGTATTCACGAGCCACTGAGCTCAGTTGTTGCTGCTCCCTCATCCGTGCTGTCTGGCATTCAGTCTCCTGCACATAAACAAATCACTCAACCGTCCAAGGAAACTGGCCACCGGGAGAAACCAAACCCGAAAGCTTGTGGGCATACAGTATTGGGTGTGCATATTGGATGGTAGACCTCACCATCAACCAAACAATACAAACCCAGCTTTAATACACACAACGTTATTTGGTAAAGCTTACTTGTACCTACACTTATTGGCCATTTTATCAGAAACACTGACTGTTGCCGACAATGGCCCACCATCCCAATAATATTTGTACAGTGGTGTTCTTATGGTGGTCCCTTCCCACCAATGAATGGGGTCGACATCATACATCATCTTTTTTCACTTTATGTTCACTCAGAAATACATTGAGGGTGACCCTCATTTTCAGTGTAGCCAAGCATTTGCAATTTAAGGAACTGAAGATGAAATGAAAACAGATTTTAATCTAAAAACTTAGTTGAAAGAAAGACTACATAGAACAAATAACAATAACTGATAAATGACAATAAACCCAAACAAGATAAATGTTAAATATTTTTTAAACAATTAAGATTTAATTAACAAAGTGTGAAAAAAAGATAAAACCAACATAGTAAACTAATTCTTAAGATTACAACATAAAAGGATAAATAGGCAAAAATTAAAACTGAAAGATAAAAGGATAATTCAATAAAAAAAGAAAATGAGATAAAATAAAGTAGAATAACACATTGTAGGAAAATAAAATAAGAATAATAATAAAAAAAACACAAATAGGATAATATGAATGATAATAAATAAACAGATAAATAAAGGAATAAAATAACTATGATGAAAAAGAAAAAGTTCTTTAGGAAAGCAAAGCAATAAGCAAATAATGTTTGAACAACAACATAACTGTTTTTTGAAATTT
Organism: Semaprochilodus insignis; assembly: GCA_034552555.1. Taxonomy (NCBI): domain Eukaryota; kingdom Metazoa; phylum Chordata; class Actinopteri; order Characiformes; family Prochilodontidae; genus Semaprochilodus; species Semaprochilodus insignis. The sequence continues at coordinate 21,337,563 of CM067495.1, read as the reverse complement.
AGTACAGAAAACGAAGTCAGTAAATCTTGTCACTAGCTTGTTTGGTCATTCCCACTTTAGCTTTATGATCAGCTAGTTAATTGGGGAAGACATGTTTGCTTTTTTAGCTTTAGCATTATAGCTATGATGCTAATATAGATTTAAGGTTCTGGACGACATAGACTTCTATTGCATGTTAGCTACGCTAGTTTCATAGTCCCCGTCCAAACTGAAGAAGCAAAATCAGACACCAACATGACTTGGTCAGTCAACTATGTCTCAGACAAAGGTTACATTTTTGTAAATTGGGTCAGTTATTCTGTGAAGTGTGTCTTTTATTGAGGGTCTATTTTGCTCATTTTCAGTTTTCATAACATTATTTTTGGGGTTCTACTAAAACAGATTTACATGAATCAATTTTCCCAAAATTAAAGGTGTCTTTAAGCTCCACCTCCTCATCCCTCATCCCAGTGTGCTCTAATCGGTCAGATCACCCATTCTGTTCTGATTAGTCAACTATGAGAGTGGCATCCTGCTACACCACTATTTCTGTTCTTACAACAGTGTTGGTTCTGCTGTAGCAGTCTGACCCAGAGTCCGATCCTGAAAGTCCGGTAGAACAAGCTAGACCGGAGTAGGACATTTCAGACTGGTCAGTTTTTACTGGTTTGCTCTCTGTGTGTTGTGTGAAGGGGTTCCAAGCTTGCCAGTAGGCAGGCAATAGGTTAACTGATGACTGATGACGAACCATTTGGATTTGGCCATAGGGGCCATAAAACAACTACAGAACAGGTGTCTTCTTGAAATGTATTGGTTTCTAATCGATTTAACATGTTTAATGGTTAATTAATTTCTTTTATATTTTTTGATATTGGCCAATGTTATTTTTGTTTGTCACAGTGTATTTGTGTTATGTGTATTCCCCTCTTGCGTAATAATGGTGCTGGTCACCTTACTATAAACGTGTGTCTTGTCTAGTTGTTCTTTCTCTCCTTTTTTGAATGTTGGTGGGCACCCAGTTCTGGGTAGGTTCTGCTGAGTAATTAGACCTCCATATATTTGGTAGTTATGTACTAGAGGCAATAGCACAACTTTGATGGCCTTAGCTGAACTAATATAGATTGTGAGCTAAATTTCTGATGTTTCTGATAAATCTAAATGAAGTGCATGTTTTTTTTGTTGTTGTTAATTTATTTTTGATTTTTCTGTTCTTTTGCTCTTTCTGTTCTATTTTGCTCACTTGGATGGTTACGGATTTTGCCTTGATATCATTACCAGTTTAATAAACCCTACAGATCACTCTGTCCCTGTTTTTTTAATGGCCAAACCCACACTTCTTTTTGTGAAAGTTAACTACTGCTGTAGGCAGTTCTGTCACAATTACATCACCTTGTAACAGAGAAAATGGCTGGAATTCCAACAAGGCATTTCAGGAGTTTAGCTGAGAAAAGTGGTTTCTGTGGGACAGAGTTTCTCCCTCTGGCATGTACTCTGTTCTTTAGAACTTTGCAGATTGTTTACATGAAGAAATCGCTACATAACACACTAAAGGAAAGAGGGAAATACTGGAAAAGCATAATAGGCCCCCTTCAAGACATTCCCCACTAACTACCATTCCATTCCCAGTAAAGGAAACCCAAAAGCATTGAAAAGCGTATACGTCCAACAATTAAAGTTCATATGACAGGAAAAAAAGTTGTGGAACTTCTGATTGGTCTAAATTGATGAAACCTTGTATCGCTACTAACGTGGGTTCATTTGAATCACGCCACTAAACAATAAAATCCCACATCCCATCCCAAATTTCTTCCCATTTGTCCTCAGGCTAGCCCATACAGCACTTACATACCCAAGCAAAAACGCAGTTCAAGTCAACAGTTTTGCTCATTTCCCCAAACCCTCTATTGCATGCATTATGAAAGCAACATTTGATTCATCTTTCTCGTTTAAAATGGGCCCAATTATTAAAATCCAAAACAATTTTCAGAAAATAACATGTGCTTGGGATCTTTGTGGGGGTATGTTGCCCTGAGGCAACATTGTGCAAGAATGAAAAGAAGGAATTTCCGTTAGTAATTTCTATTGAAAGCATGTTATGATGATGCACATTGCTAACACAATGCTAAAATATAACAAGAACTAAATAATTTGCACAGAATTAGTGCTACCTCTTTTGAATGAATCAGGCATACATACATACACATACATAAGCCTTTGTAACTGTGCATAATTAATGTCGAGACCTGTATTATACGGTTTAATACCTTCATCCACATAATGCATTAATTCACAGAGCTGATCAATAACATCAATTTACCTGAAGTCTGTAAAGAGAGCTTATAAGCGTTTATTAGAAGTTATGTGCACTTACAAAAGCATTATCATTTTGAAGATACTGAAGAGCATTAGAGAGTATAAAGTGGAGACCACACTGTGGATATTAATAAAGCACTATGTAAATATTAAGAAGGTTAGTTATTTAGCTTTATGATACCGGACACCAATCCATACCAATGTTAATAACAGGAAAAATACATTCATTATAAGGCATTATGTCACTTTGTTCTATGAAGCCTTATACTCTCATGTTACAGCAGTTTACATGTGTGAACATTTATGCACAGTGAGAAAGGCTTATGTCTGTTATTATACAGCATTATAAATGCTTTATAGATGTTTATGAATGGATTTGTAGTGCATTATGGATACCTGATTCATAGGAAGTGTTACTGAATTGGTTTAAATTTTTTCCAAACCAAACATGATGACGCTGGTAGAACACTTGGCAGTCACATGATAGTATTCAATTTCTGGCCAATAATACTGCATGCATATTAAATAATTTAGATACTCAAAATAAACAGACAAATAAACAAACCCATAAATCAATTAAGTAAGTACATATACACAATAGATAATTCCAAATTAAAGACTAACTGTAGTGTTGATTCTCAAGGCTCAAGTGACAGTTCCCTTGCGCCATATCCAATCCACTGTCACACAGTTTTGGCAACAAACACATTTCCGCAGTTTCTTATGGTGAGCCACTCGACTCATTATTATTAACCATGTAACTGTCGATAAATGTGTTTCATGTTATTGTAAAGTGAGGAAATTAGGTTTGTTGACCTGAGGCAACACACATGCAATAGAGGACTAACCAAATATCAAACAAATACACAGTCGAGTCACATTATTATGACCACCAGCTAATATCCAGAGTAACCATTGTGTGCAGCACAGGCAGCAGCTAGATGGTCGGGCTGGGAGTGACTCAGTAAGGTCCTGGTAGGTTGTCACAGGTATCTGGAGCCATGCTGACTGCAGTGCATCCCACAGCTGCTGGAGGCAGTGTGGGGGAGGAGCCATAGAGCCAACACGATGATCGAGGTGGTTCAAGCCTGGGTTCAAGCCAGTTCAAGCCAATTAGGACGCCAGAGTAGTACTTAGTAGTCTTGGTCATTATTTTACAACCAATGTGGGACATTTCTTGCTGGGAGATCCCATCCGCCCCAGGGACGACAATCAGCATGTATGGGTGTACGTGATCTGCAAGGATGGATACATACCCAGATCTACAGCCTATTGCACAACTTATATACCCATCAAGCCAGCTCACGACACGTGACTTCCTTCATGAGCTATGGGCTGCTGCCGTCGTAGGTCATAATAATGTGACTCGACTGTGTAAAAACAAACAAATGAGACATAATTCGTTTCAGTGCTTCTCAGAACTTTACTGCGGTTGTTGGAAGTCCTACCCGGGAATATCTGAAGCTTTTCAAGGTTCCCCGCCATTCGCTTTTCCCATACGTTGCATATTACAGCCAGAAAAATATCACCCTGCACTCTTGGGCTGGAGTGTACGTATACACTTTCTACTCAGCAGTGCTTTTATCTTTGATGTCTGAGATCATAACTTCTTCATGCGGGTGCTTATTAATATTTCAGCCGTTTGCTATCTTTGTTTGATCAATCTCACATGCTGTTTATCTTATTTTTGTCCTCGCATTTCAGACAACACAGCATATATTCATGAGGAAGGCAACTTTATAAGCAGTCTCCAGAACTCGCTCGTACCAAAGCACATCCATTCCAACTGATCTACATCCAGCTTTGATGAAAAGCTCGCGAAGCCTGGAAAAGTACTTTTCTCAGTAAACATGGCCGCCTCTGATATAGCGGCCCAGTATGGGTCCAGTTGGGAGCTCGGGATCAGTCTTATTTGAGCCCATACAGTCATATGGAGAAGTCTGAGTACCCTCGAGCAAGTGACATGTTTTAGGCAACAAACTTTATTGTGCCGATTGTGGCATCGTTGCAGAGTAAACAGACATGGGAAACACTGCACTGTCGATGGAAGGTCTTCTATTGAACACGGCAGCGGTGGAGGCCACTGCCCGGCCCTTCTGAACAAGCTAGGATAGCATCAGCAGCCACACATCCAGGGCACCAACACTGCACTGTACTACCCCTCTGAACAGCCCCATACACCAGCACAACATAGTCCAAGTCCAAGCATGAACAACATCTGCTGTTCGATTTGGCATGGACTGGACAAGTTTCTGGATGTAGGCCATATTAGTGTTCAGACACTGTCACATCAAAGTATTGTGGCTAGATTTGGTGGAGCCCTCCCCGGCCTTTTACTGGTTGTTCCAGGTAGTTCCCACAGATCTTCAGGAGGATTCAAATCTGGGGATTTTGTGGACCAGTCCCAATGTGTGAATGCTCCTGAATGTTCATCAGTCCAATCAGTCACAGCCCTGTGAATGCCAGAACTGTCATCTTGGAATTCCGGGGTAGAAATGGTAAGATGAAGATGAGCAAAAGGTAAAAACTGGTTGTCCAGCAGCTCAGTGTAGGTTCACTGTGGTTTGAACTTACTATCACCTCAACCAAATAACCCACTTCTACTCAATTAAAGCACCCCCAGAACATCACAAAGGGGACTTGGTTTTGTCTGGGTAGCTTATATACAGCCAACAGTCCCAACAGTTTACAAGGCTTGGTCCTCTTACTGCTGTCAAGGAACTACCCATGGTTCTTCATGCTCGTCGCTCTGCATCAATGGCCAAACAAGCCCGTAGCAGGATGCTACATTGCTCCCTGTTTTCACAAGTTGCTGCGCCGTTGACCCCCACTGGGGTCACACCCTGCCCTCACCTCCAAAAACATGTGTAATTATGACCTCCGCTGCTCATAACTAGAAAACATGGCACCAATCAAACATGACCACTCTGTCTGGGAAGCCATATTTCAAGAGGTTTGGCAAGGCCTGAACAACCCGAGGAATCTGTGACATGCACGGCAAAGCTAAATGCCTCCTCAAGCTCCTCCATACGTGCACTGGGAGGAGCGCGCAGTCTGTACATTCGGACAGGCCTAAAGCCACCTGAGGATCTCCGGTAATTACATTACCCCACCTCCCCATGGTCCCAATAGGGCTATTGTCTTCGTTGTATGGTCTAGTCTTCTTCCACAAATGGAGGCATCAAGGCTGGAAGAACAGGAGTGCTCATAATGGCTGTTCCTGGCCATTATCTTCTACTCTAGTGTAAGGCAGTTTGTGAATGACTCATGGAACTGGAAACACACCGGAGCATACTGTTAGGGCTAGAATGGAGTCTTTCCAGAGGGTGCTATGATGTGGAACTATTGTTCCCTGACTTCCCAACCAAATGAGCTTATGAACACGTTTTAAAATTTAATTTCCCCTGGTTAAATAAAGGTTAAGGGAAAGGTCTTATTCGAGCACCTCGTGTCGATCATGTAATTATGCAGCACGAGAAAACACACGCACCGAATGCTCCACCGCTAATCCCTAGAATTCCCTGCAACGAGGAATCGTCTTACAATATAGTTTAATTATTCATTGTTTTGTGTTTGTATGCTAATGGGGCACCGCTGTAATTGGTTTGCACAGCGAGTGCCGAGATCCTCCGGCACATTAGGAGAGGGTGTGTTTTGGGAAAAGCTACAAAAGGAAACTCTGGGCGAATATATATACAGCCTAGTCAAGCCAAGGCATTGAGGAGAAGCGTATTGGACCCCCTGCTCAAGTGAGTCCTGTATGCCAGAATTGAACACCTTTGTAGTGCATGTATATTACAACTTCAGAACAGAGGGCATAGTTTACCCTTATTGAGAACGACTAGCTCAGTTATGATTGCTGTATTGATAGGAACCAAAGGAACCACTGAAATGAATTGACAAGAACAGTATACACTATACTGCCAATAGTATTCACTCACCCAATCACTTGTTACAGGTGTATAAAACCAAGCACCTAGGCATTCAGACTGCTTCTACAGACATTAGTGAGAGAATGGGTCGCTCTCAGGAGCTCAGTGAATTCCAGCGTGGTACCATGATAGGATGTCACCTGTGTGCAACAGGTCCAGTCGTAAAATTTCCTCCCTACTAAATATTCCACAGTCGACTGTCAGTGGGGTTATAACAAAGTGGAGGTGATTGGGAATGACAGCAACTCCACGTACAATGACAGCGCGGGGTCAGCGGATGCTGAGGGACATAGTGCGCAGAGGTCGCCAACTTTCTGCAGAGTCAATCATTACAGACCTCCAAACTTCATGTGGCCTTCAGATCAGCTCAAGAACAGTGTGTAGAGANACTGGCCTGCACAGAGTCCTGACCTCAACCTGACAGAACACCTTTGGGATGAATTAGAGCGGAGACTGTGAGCCAGGCCTTCTCGTCCAACATCAGTGTCTGACCTCACAAATGTGCTTCTGGAAGAATGATCAAAAATTCCCATAAGCACATTCCCAAACCTTGTGGAAAGCCTTCCCAGAAGAGTTGAAGCTGTTATAGCTGCAAAAGGTGGAACATCATATTAGACTCTATGGACTGAGAATGGGATTTAACTCAAGGTCATATGTGTGTGAAGGCAGACGAGCGAATACTTTTGGCAATAAGATGTAAACCCAACACTTAGGCAAAGGTTGTACACACAATTGTAATGCATAGCATACAAATAAAAGCACACTGGAAAGCCACTGTAGTTACTATTTAATAACATTAAGTTATTGCCAGGAATTGCCTTGAAAAGTTAGTTACTGACTTGATATACTGGTGACCAGCCTTTGGACTAATAGGGGGATATTAATGGACACTGGATATGCAACATGACAACAACTATGTGCACAAGATTAAAAAGCACAATACACAAGTAAAAGTGCACTGACATTTCTTAATTCACTGTTATTACTGCTTAATAGCAGTAATAGGCAGTTAATTACCAGACTCGGCATGGAGTTGTAGAGGTTCCTAATGGTGTCCTGTGATAATCCATCCCATGCAGCTTGAATATCCTCACACAGTTCCTGCAGATGGTGCGGTAGGGGTGGAGGTGGAATGACACTCGTGTGGCATGTGACAACAAACTATTCATCTTGGCGTTGACGTGGTGTTAAGGGCATTGTAACGGTCTGCGTGCATGTAGTCCTGCATCATGCAGCCATCTGCCAATGGTGCTGCACTAACAGGATGACTCATGGAGGACATCACCGCTCACTGGATGTCAGCAACTGTGGCTGTTGGGTCTTTCAGGTACAGCGATAAGGCCATCCAGTAGAACTCTAGATCTGCCAGCAATGTTAAGGCACCCGGCACTGTTGTCAAAGAATTCATTTACTGTAAATATGAACATGAACAGAAGCTTTCACCTCTTCATGCATCACTCCATTAGCCATTTCCATTAGGAGCTCTACTATGCTGTCTTACCTCGGTCCGATCTAGAACCAGATCATAGATCGTTTATTTGCAGTATAAATGCATGCACATACAGAACGCGGCATAAAGGTAATGCAGTGATTTGACTTCATATGCATATGCACGGTGACTGGAGAGAGGCAATGGGGAAGAACCTGGCTGCGTTCTTCCCTCAATCCCGGCCTAATGTTCCATGCACGTATGTGCTTTAAGGGAAACAAATGGTTCTCGTTCCGTCATTCGCCCAGTAGCTGGTTTATGGGGGTGTTCCATGCATGGTGGAATTGAATGGAACTCTTTAATCAAGCTGCTAGGCAGCAGTGATGGGGACGACATCTCTCACATAGCTGAAGAGAAGCTACATGGAGCATGTGATGTGCCCATAAATAAGCCCACTCTTTTGGGCAGCAGGCCGTAGTTCGTCATTACCTACAGTCAATATCCTCAAACCAGCCTACTCACGGTAAAAGCAGCAGCAAAATAATGTACATCATGTGGGGTTGGACCTTAATAAGCCAGTATTAAGTAATTAAGCCATTATGGTAATTAACTGTTTATATTAAGGAGTAATAAGAGTAAATTAAGCAATGTTAGGGCGCTAATTGTCCATTAATATGCCCTTATTTAGCCTTATCCAGTCAACAGCTGGTCACCAATATATCAAGCTGGTAACTAACTTTTCAGGCCAATAGCTGCTAATCAGTTGGCTGTGTTATGTACTAGTGCTATTAACTGTATGCTATGCATTATAATCAATGCTCTGTTTATGCATTATTGCAACTAATAATGCAACTATAAGTGATATTTCATGAGTCATAATGAATAAAACATACTGCACAGTAAATACGCCACTTAGTAGAGTCTCATTTGGGATTTACTGAACTAGCCATTGCTAGAATGCCTTCAAGGCTACTCATTGAAAGTTAAGAATGTTCCTATTTGTTGACATATCAAATTTCTCATTTATATTTGTTGAAATAAATATAATATCTGGTAACACTTGAATGTAGGGGCTCATTAAGCCTTATATATCAAGCCAAATTGTGGATTTGCTGGATTATACAAATTATGGATTTGCTGGATTACATAGATTATGGCATTTGCTGGATTACATAAATTATGGGTTTGCTGTATTATTAAAAAAATGGATTTGCTGGTTTACACAAATTATATGAAGTATAATCTATTGTGCAATTAAGTAATAATAATAATAATAATAATAATAATAATAATAATAATAATGCAGTCCAGTGAGCACACAATCTGATGTGATGCAATCTAACAAGTTTGGCACTGGCAAAACTGTACACCCAATACTTGGCACCAGTTATAAAATAGTATACAATATAGCATAGAAGGTAAAGCACTCTGGAAAATGCTGAGTTCATTCACTGTAGTTATTATATAATAACGTAGCCAGGTAATTGGCTGCTATTGGCCTGATACATTGGTTCCCAGCCTTCAGATTAATAAGGCTTATTAATGAGCACTGGATATGCAAAATGACAACACTGATGTGCACAAGATTAAGATGTACAATACGCAAGTGAAACGGATGCATTAATATTACACATTATAGTCCTGTTGTATTGGGTCTATATTATCACTATATGCTATATAACGCTATATTATTGTTATATTGTTCTATGTCACATAACAGATTGCAAAAAACTAATGTGTCGAACTGGAACATTTTTCATTCAAAGGTCAAAGGTCATGTTCACTTTGTTCCTACATTACTGTCATTAATTAACTAATTGATAGCTAGCATTGTATTATTGGCTTTTATCATGGCATCATGATGATGATGTTACAACAGTGCAACATATAGAGGACTGTGCTGACTACAGCAGCTTATAGAGGCACTGTTATTAACAGCATACCCATTCAGTCTCATTCAGACAGCCAATCAGTTAAATTTTGCATGTAGCATATTTGGCACCAGCATATTTGTTGGCTCAAGGATGCTAAGACTGACTACATGCGCATTGAAAAGTGGCATTAAAGGTATTCAGTTGCATTCAGTGACATATATAATCTTCTTTGAAAAGCACTTCCAATAGAAGGGGAAGCTGTGGACCAATGCCAAGCATCAGCTAGATGGGTATAAGGTCCCCCAGCATTAGGCTATAGAGCAGTGGAACTATATTTGCTGGAGTAACAGTTGAAGCTCCATCCAGAACCTTCAGAATGGAGAGTTTGTGATCCACTACCAGTCATCCAGCATGCATACCTGACCTCAGTAATGCTCATATGGCTGAATGCAATCAAATCCTCACAGTAGTGTTCCAACATCTAGTATAAAGTCCACCCTGAACAGTAGAGGCTGTTACGGAAGCAAATGTAGGGGGGGACCAAACTCCCTACTAATGCCCTTCCATTCCATCTCCCAGCCTTCTGTAGACCAAAGTGTTGGCCTACCAAATAGTGAACCGGCTAGGAGGCCTAGGAAGTCCGTGTCAGTTCATCACCGAGCTGTAATGTTGGAGAGGGAGGGGCTTTCTCAAAGGAATTACACCAAATAAAACTTCATATTGCTTCAGGGTTCCCCGCTGGTTTCCTCAGTGTTCTACCACAGCGTTCTAGCACTCTGCTGGGTCATATTGTTCGGGATTAATATGGGACTAATACGATATGAAGGCATGCAACATCCATCAGAATAATTCATATAAATGACCTCTCTAAGCATGGGTCCCCGGAATAATATGCTTATATATTAATATTAATAACTGAATTACAAGCCTAGGCTTTAGGGGTTTAGGAGACCCAGAGAACAGAGAAGTAGCTACACGGCAAATCCTGTCCAAACCCTATGAAGATATGTCCTCTGGCAGATAACACGGCTTTAAAGACGTGCACTGATAAATCTCTGGGACTAAAAGAGCTGTACTAATGGTCAATCCTTGCCAGTAGAATATTAAGTCAGTGTATGATATGGCCAGATATTAGTCCTCTGAACAGTGGAAGCCAGGATTGCAAAGAGTAGGAAAGGTTTAGGCATATCTGTCCATGCCTTTTCAGAAGGGATGGAATGTCTAGGTCTAATTTGTGGTGGAACAAAGCACACTGGTATCTGGCACCTTCCAGACGAGATCCGGCACCTGTTTTGATTGTATACATATTTGTTTACATATGAATGGAGCTCCATCACTCCAGAGAACGAAGTTCCACTGCTCCACAGCCTAGTACAGGGGCCTTTATACCCAACCTAGCCATCTGGCAGTTGACATGATGATCTTATGCCTAAGTGGAGCTGCTCCAGAACATCCTTTTGGGGGCAGTAAGCACACTTGTCCAAGGCAGCCCTATCCATGGCACCCAGGGAGTAGTTGGGGGTTAGGTGACTTGCTTGCTCACTTGTGTCCTGTTGGTTCAGTGAATGGAACCAAGAGTAAGCGAGGTTTAGACATATCGGTCCATGCCTTTTCAGAAAGGATGAAATGCCTAGGGCTCAATTTGGACTGGAACAAGGCACAGCGGAATCCGGCACCTTCCACACAGGATCCGGCACCTGTTTTGATGGTATACATGTTTTGTTTACATATGAATGGAGCTCCATCACTCCAGAGAACGAAGTTCCACTGCTCCACGGCCCAGTGCAGGGGCCTTTATATCCTGCCTAGCCATAAGGCAGTTGACATGATGATCTTAGGTTTAATTGGACCTCCAGAACATCAGCAGCCCTATCCACGGAACCCAGGAACCAGTTGGAGGTTAGGTGACTTGCTTGCTCAAGGGCACTTCAGTCATGTACTGTTGGTTCAGGGAATCGAACCAGAGAGCTTTTTTTCATTTCAGTCATTTTTCCTTTTCTATTTTCTCACACAAACAAAACATGCACAAAAACTGCAAAACCAAATACCAGACACTTTTCAGTGGCCTCTAAATGGACTTGGCCTCTCAGTAGACAGTCCTTTCACACACACAAGCTATTCGGTTCTTTTAGTCCTTTGTTTGCTGCTCGTACGTGGCTTTGTCTCCTCCCTCTCCACTCCTTTCAAAGGTGCCTCTGGTGGTGAAGCCAAACCAGTGTCAGCTGGCTCTCATTAAGGGCAGCAAGGGCAACCAAACTGAGAGGTACACCGCCCTCGCTCCAAACCAAGATCAACATCAAGCGTGATACAGTGGCCTTGCTGCGGGGTGCAGGAGGTGGAGCTCTGGGCTTGGGCAGCACTCTCATGGCATCTCTCATAGCTGCCGTCACCCTCCTGTCATCTATCGACACTGTGGTCATACTCCTACAATCTCTCGCAGCTGCCGTCGTACTCCTGCCATCTTTTCTGGCCCATAGGGCTCTGGTGCCATCATCATTCTACCTCATGCAGCTGGCACAGCTATGAAGGGGTTGGGGGTATCACTTTACGGCTGTTATCAGGTGATTGGGAGCACCTGGGGGTTGGGCACCTGACAGGCTTGATCATTTGATCATGTAAGCAATGGTCCTCTTGTCAGAAGATCCCCAGCAAAGCCACAGCATCTATAGCTGGGAGTCCAAGACAGCCTAACCTCCCTTGATCGTTTTGTGTGAGTAGTATGGTCCTCTTTGTTCTCGTCACTCTGTGAGCTAGCAAACACGGGCACCAACAGAACAGAACTGGCAGTTAGTGTTCTCCTCCAAGTGTGTTGAGATGTCCGGTGATGCTGCACTCCACACTGTGAACATGCTAACCTACATCCTCCCAGCTTGATGAACCCGGTAGACCAAGCCAGCATTGAAACTGACAATACCTAAATGACTAAAACTGGATAAAAATACAAAACTGTTTGTTCTTTGATGAGTCCGAGAGTTAAACAGTTCTACGAAATAAAGCAAACGGAAAATTTGGCTTTCCTCGACATGGAGCATCAGAGCACCTGGTGACATGTTTGGCTTCCTCACCCATCAACCCTGTCGCCTGTGGGCTTTCTGCTGGCCAAGAGTGGCAGGGGCCATACGAATCAAACTGCCTGCGGCTCTGTTTCTCCGGCCACTTCAGACGCACGAGACCCCAGGCATCAAAAGCTCTGCAGTTCCACTTTTGAGAGTCGAGTGAACGTTTGGACATTTGTAAGGGTATTTCCGAAATACAAATGCAGCACTTTTCAAAGCAGAAGAAAAGCTCTTCAAGGTCCCTAACAGAGGTGTACAGAAAGTTTTCAGAGGAAAAACTAAAGCCTGTCTCATCGGTCAGAAACGTATCACTCGCAGAAAGCAGTTGGAGAGACTGGAGATGATCAAGGACCTTCAGCAGGAACCATAACTAAGGGAGGGTCTACACACTTTCTGCAGAAAAAAGGTTTCATGCTTGTCTGGGCAAGTGATCTAAGCAAGGACAGGCCTTATCGTTGTACCTGACTGACCCCACCGCAGACACAATTGCGGACATTCAGCGAGCAATGATGCCCTCCAAGAGACATCCTGTTAGTGCCAGCACCATTGGCAAACGGCTGCACAACGCAGGACTACATGCACACAGACCGCTATGACAACTGTCCTTAACACCACGTCACCGTCACCAAAGACTGCAATGGTGTCGTGCCAGACTGTCATGGAGTGACTCAGAATGGCAGCGGGTCATCTTCAGTGACGAGTCCCGCTTTTGTCTTGGTGGAGACGACCAACGAATCCGTGTGTGGAGGCACCGTGGTCAGCACCAAGATGAACGGTTTGTTGTCACACGTCACATGTCCAGAAAGCCTGGTGTCACTCCACCTCCACCCCTACCGCACCATCTGCAGGAACTGTGTGAGAACGTTCAAGCTGCATGGGCTGGATTATCACAGGACACCATTAGGAACCTCTACAGCTCCATGCCGAGACGTCTGGCATGTTGTGTTAGCAAACACGATGGCCCGACGCCATACCGAGACCTACTTCTGTATGTGTAGCTCAATAAATATTGATCATATCAGTCTAAATGTATCATCATTTATTTTTCCTGGTAACCTTTATCTTCCTTCCCAACAGCACTGCAATCCCACACCTCCTTCTGGATGCAGCTGTTCTTTTGATGATGAGTGTATACACACCCAAACCTGACAGAGCCAGAATATCAGTCTGGTGGAAGTCTTCTTTTGAGACCCCTCATCAACAATCATCACTAAATAGAGGTCAGTCTAACTGCCCATCATTTGTATAGCATCTGCTAATAGGCTGTATTGGCTCCCAAGGTTTCAGATTGCTGCGTCATGCTTGGATGCTCCCTAATCAGTTCTGAGAGCCTTCAGGAGCTCTGAGAAATCAATGAGTACCAAAATGCATTAAATCCAGATGAAACTTAAGCGGGAGCTGATCGTCTCAGTTATGAATAACGACCATTTACACATATTAAGATTGTACAGCCATCGCTCAAGAACTACCCAAGAAAGAACTTTGCTGTTCATAAGAATTCGCTCCGTGTTTACGATGCAGACTGTTAGTTAAAACTGGGTCAGGTTAGGTTTACTGAAGGTTTGGTTTAAGTCCAGTTAGACTTGAGAATAAAGAGTTTACTGCCAGATGGGTTTGCAGTTGGAGAATCTGGAGATGTGGGAAATGAGGGTACATGACTGAGATCCTCAGGGAATAAAACACCATGAATTTTATAAATAACCATATATCATAAAGCATATACTGGTCAACCAGTTAGCTTGAGCTGGTCAAATATACAAATATAAATACAAATACAAATACAAATACAAATATAAATACAAATACAAATACAAATACAAATACAAATATAAATATAAATATAAATACACTGTGGTTGTTTCAGAGCAGTAGGTGATGATACCTAATAAACTCCACAATGTAGTTTTTGTAGAATTCAGAATTGATAAGTGTATCTTCAAGCGTGGCTCAGCCAATCAGGTATTTCAGAGTCTATTTCATTTATTAACACCATTATAATATTCCTAGATAAGAGAAGTTCTAAGACTTTCTGTAGCCGTGCACGAATTATCTAAGAGAAAGTGCCTTCCACCTCCACCTAATCTGAAAATAGAGACTTCCCCCTGACTGATACAGAGCGGGGGTTTGGAAATGGGAGATAAGAGTGAAAGAACTGTCATCCATTTTGGTCATTCTGAGTTCAGACAGTTAAAAGAGAGATAAGGATAAAGTCATAAGACCTGCCACTGAAGGAGATGCCATTTGTTCAGAGTAAATGACTGCTATATTAGGCTGTGTGGAGCTACTTTCCTCAGTCAGTTGCCTTGGATTAACTTTTCTGGGAGCATGCCGTGAATGCCGATGTGGCTCAGGGCTGTGGATTGGATGTATGGTCCCCCCTAAAGACAGACAGGAGTTCACAATGGCAAGAACTGGACAAATCGCATTTTGTCCAGATTTTGTCCACATTGGTGCATCCGTGTAGCACTGCATTGCGTTACTGAACAAATATGTTCAAGTGCGTATGAACAACATTCTAAACTGTGGAAACAATAAAAAGACAATTATGAATTGCATATGATCTTGCAAACTCAAGAATTGGCATTGCAGATTGTGCGGTAGGGGTGGAAGTGGAGTGACTCCAGGCCATTATGGACGTGTGGCGCGTGACAGCAAACCGTTCATCTTGGTATTGACCACGGTGCCTCCACACACGGATTCGTTGGTCATCTCCACCAAGACAAAAGCGAGACTCGTCACTGAAGACGACCCACTTCATGACAGTCTGTCACGACACCATTGCAGTCTTTGGTGATGCTGACATGGTGTTAAGGACAGTCGTCATAACGGTCTGTGTGCATGTAGTCCTGCGTCATGCAGCCGCTGGCAATAGGCTTGAGAAGGGTAGTCGTTGCCTCCCAGCTGCCAAGTGCACTGCCCAGTATGAGATAGCACACCTTGACATTGGCGAGCCAGTGTTAGGGATAGTGGTGAGCTTGTTTCCTGTCTAAGCTGCACTCGACCAAATATCTGCAGCGGCAGCCGCTCTACTCAACTGGTTTCTCCACTGGTTTAACAGCATTGACTGGTACGGTATCCCATTTTCTTGCATGCTCCACAGCCGCTCACTTGGAGAGCACATGGCACAGGGTCTCCCTTTCAAGTTTCTCCGACATGTAGCACTGTGTTGTTTGCCCAAAGCTGCATGTGCCATCTCAGCTCCTCCAGCAGCAGTGCACTGAGGAGGTGCCCCAGTCCCAGCTCCTCCTGCATAGGCCTCTTGAATGCAGAGTATGCCTGTCAAATCATCACTCTCACCTCTGCTGGCAAAACAGACTTATCCACTCTCCCTTTAGCCTCTGAGCAGCAATTCACCCATCCTAGCCAGCAGGGCCTTGACGTAGTCAAAGCGATTAGATCACTGTGTTGCCTCGCCAGCAGGTCCACAACACATGTAGGACTTTCCACTCCAGGGCCAGGCACAGCTATACCTCGGTGACAGTCGTCATCCAGCTGTGATGCTCCCAGGGAGTTTGGCTCCCAGGCACCTTTGCCTTTGTAGCACAGAAGGTGGATGCATGCTAGTACCTTTGCAATGAGGTCCAGCTGGGGTCTGCTGTTGATCTGTACCCCACTGTTTTCACCAGGTATTGCCTTTTTTGCTGTCCGCCTTTGAGTTTGTTGATGCACCACTAGCGGCCGTTTTCCCAACAGTGTGGCATCAACCTAGAAGGAGAGGCAGGAAGCACTGCACTTACAGTTAAATGCTCTTCTACTAGGCAAACGGTAAGAGGACTGCCCAGCCCAGGACTACTGGATAACAGCTGGAGGGGATAGCAGGGAAGGTCACCAAATGCTGCACAACTGGACTTCATGGTACACAGTAAACCCACACTAACTCACCCACAACCCAACACAACACGACATAAACAAGACACAAACTGATCTCAGCTAACAGAAGTCAACCAACAATCAGAACAACAGCACAATAAACACCAATATAACAGAGCTTTACACACCATGTCCTTAACCCAACCCCTGAAACACGGTATATAAAGAACAGACCTAGCGTGTTAATTGTGTTTAAGTCTGGCTGACATTCTGATCTGGGTCATTCTGCAGAAACTAGCGTTTGGAAGACTTACAGCCTGATTTAATAAGATGATAGGAGCTGCTAATCGTCTTGGGCACGTACAATTAATTTCCTGCTGGCTGGGAATTTTCCACCAGGGACGGCTAAAACAGTAGACACATTTGTGCTAACCACCTGCTTCAGTAAGTCAGTCTGACACTGTACCGAACAAAAAAACCCAAATATGTGATTCTACATGAAGCTTTAATACAGAGATTCAGACTTCGTTCAGGGTCTGGAGCTGATATTCCGGCTTTACTGTCATGAAGATTACACGTCAAGGTCACTTCTGGTCATCTGGGGTCCCAAAGTGGCATTGTACTCATGAACCAACCTCCACCCTCACCCCCACCCCTACCCCACTACACCATGAACCCCCATCCCAGTGCACCCTCCACCCCACCCACACCGCACCTAACACCCCCATCCCTACCGCAACCTCACCGCAACCTCAACCCCATCAACCTCCATCCCCACCCCCACAGCACCCTCAATCCCCACCCACCATGCACGCTTCACCCCCACCCCAACCAGCACCGCAACCTCCACCCCCACCTCACCCTCCACTCCCATCACACCCTCCACTCCCACTGCAACCTCGACCCTATCGCACCCTCCATCCCTACCCCCACAGCACCC
>CM067495.1:21280018-21306968 GCA_034552555.1 Semaprochilodus insignis | reverse complement strand
GAAGATCAAATGGCCCTGGTAAAGGTTTGAGCCGCAGGCAGTCTCCTTTCATTTGGGTGACCTTGATTAATGGCCGGTCTGATGTCTGATTAAGACCCAATTACAATCACGCAATTGGATTTGATGTGGTCATGGAAAAAGAGAATGGGTACTGAAGAGGGTGCGGGGAGGGAGGGGGGGGTGGGGGTCATAAATTTTTCAATGGTCAGCTCACAGAGAAAGAGATGAATACAAAGACGGAGAGAGAGGGAGGGAGGATTGACAGTGAGGATAAAGAAATAGAAATACGTTAAAAAGAAGGGATTAAACGTGTCACTCATCAACGTTTGACCTCTGGAAGTACAGCCGGCAGGTGCCTAAGAAATGACTGCGTAATGCAAATGAATGGGAAAAGAGGTGAAGAATTAACTTTGCATGGAATCCCACACAGTCTCCATGAAGAACCAAGTGGCTTGGGCAACCCAATCACAGCTTATTCCTACCCAGTGTTTCAAACACTAAAGCATACCTGATCTCACTTTCGCTACATCCTATCAGAAACCAAGCAAATAACAACCACTCTTCCGCTGGATGGTGCGGGCTTGAGTTGATTTCACTCACCTTTCTTTGGGTGTCCATTAGATAAACCTGGTACCTGGTGCTATGAATGCTATCACCTCCATTGACTTGTTACCTGCTTAGTTACACTGACTTTCTCAGTATAACTAATAATCTAATAAGATATTTGTTTTGTTTTAGCTTAGCCTGACTCTAGCAGGCTCCCATTGGGTCACTCTAGCAGGCTACCAAGTTGTTACTTCCATCTAGTCCCTTCAAAGACACTGTGATGGATCAATTGAACCGCTGAATTACACTAATGTAATTTGAGCTGGGTAATGTTATGCTAATCACCCAAATGGATCCTAATTAGCTAGCAAGCTGTTGCATGTGTAGATTGGGTAGGTTGGGTTAGACTTTATTAAGTGCCACCGTCAACTGCAGATTCATGGTTTGGTCTGGATGTACAGTTCTTGAGCACATCGCAAAACAATGTAATTTATCATAATAACAGTAAATAACAGCAGAACAGTACTTGTACAATAAGGGTCGAGGGTACATTCTGAAGACCTGGTCATTTTCACTCATCCGTGTTGATGGTAATGCCTGAATGATGTAATATACAAAGATGGTTGTGATCTTCGGCGCATCATGCTAAAATCTCATTTAGAATGTGTAGTATCTGCTGATACGCCAATGGATGTTGTTATCCACACACTGCTTATAGCAGGAGTGAAACCATCTCGTGTAACTATCAATTTCCATACGAATATGCAAGAATGCTATGTCCCTGATACCAGGAGGATGGTGGACCACCGTTGGCCCAATAAAGGCAAAGCTGGGGGTCCACTGTCTTTATTCCTTATATTTTCCCATCTAAGGCATTTGTAATATTTGTCTTACATTATTTTCCAAAATAAAAGTCTGGGTGAATTTTGAATCAGTTGGAGGAGGTTAAAAACTCACTAGATCTTGTGTGTAGGACAGTTGTTTGGATGGTCCAAGGGTGGACCAACAGTAGCAAACAGTCAATGGGGTGCTGACCCGATCAAGCCAGCAGACCAATAGACGCTCGCTAGTTACAGCACAACATCAAGTTCATGGTAATTGGCTGTGTCTTTACTGAAAACACCTTAGAATGAGTTGATTTCACTACACAAGAACGCCTACTTTCAATCATTTGGTGCTTTTCCAAGGCACAACTTCATAAAACCCCCTACCTGTAGCTATTCATCATAACAACACCACAAAACGTCCCATGACGTGAAGGACACTAAAGAAAACAAGACATTTTGGGACATGCGGTACCAGAAATCAGACAACAAGATCTGGTGATGCAAAAGGATACAATTTTGGTATCAGCTCAGCTTGCTTGGAACCTCAATGGAGGTGATACTATTCATAGCACCAGGTACCAGGTTTGGCAAATAGACAGCCAACTAAACCAACGTCTGGTGGAAAAGTGGCTGTTATTAGCCAGGTTTCTGTTTGCATGTAGCAAGAATGTAAACATGCCTGCTTTCGTATAGGAAACACTGGAACCCAGCAAGTCAGCCATGCTCGGATTATACTTCTTCTACACACCAAAGAAACAGCATGAACAAAGCAACGAGTAGCCATGAGTACAGTAGATCTGTCCTCCAAGACCATCTTATCAATTATTTACCTCCCTTGGTCTCTTCTCTTTCTGAATTAATCAGACCTCTCTCCTCTGTAAAGCAAACAATCCCCAGCCCAGCGCTGTAGATACGATTCCCTTCCTCCATATTTGTTGGATTGGAATTGATGTTCATTCATTCACCAGCAAGAGTGATCACATGGTCAAAGAACAGCTGCCTTGGGACACGAGTCAACCACATGACCTCTAGGTGCAGAAAAACCTCAAATCTGGCTTTGAACTGTCCATTGAAAAGGTATGGGAACCAAAAGTAGTTCCTCTATGGAAGTGCTTCTCAAACTGGACCTCAGGGACACCTGTGAGTTGTACATCTAGGGGTCCCCTGGTTTGAGATTGGTTTGATCACCACTGTGGTATGCCACCACTTCTTTCTAGTTCCCTTGATTGTAGCAAAGACTATATATAGCAGTGATATCAAGAAAAATGAATAAAGTGCGTTTCCTGAAGGAGGGATGAATAAACGACACATAGAGGAGTGCGGGTCAGTATAGCTGTGGATTACAGTTTGGGGATCTGCCCTGAGTGAGTACACGCAGTGGCTGTAGGTTAAAGGAAACAATAGGGTTTGGGTGGGGCTGAAAATGAATGAGGATTCAATGGGAGGAAAGAGGGATGGAGGAAAAAAAGACAAACAGACGAGTGCGGGTCGAAACAACATTGATTTTGTGCTTGGGGGTCTGCCCTGAGATAGTGTATGTGAAACGGTGTGTCTCGGTTGAGCAGACATACAGCAAATGGGCGTGTACTTTTCCACCCCATTCATTCTTAATGGGAAAAAAATTCCAGAAAAGTCTTTTGGTATGTGAAACCAAAGCCTCACTTTGCTTAGATTCTGAAATGAGACAAACTGTTCAAACTGTTCATCAGCACTGACCACGGTGCCTCCACACACAGATTCGTTCTCCACCAAGACGAAAGCGGGACTCGTCACTGAAGATGACCCGCTGCCATTCTGAGTCACTCCATGACAGTTTGGGACGACACCACTGCAGTCTTTGGTGACGGTGACGTGGTGTTAAGGACAGTTGTCGTAACGGTCTGGGGGCATGTAGTCCTGCGCGGTGCAGCCGTCTGCCAAAGGTGCTGGCACTAATAGGATGACTCATGGAGAGCATCACTACTCCCTGAATGTCCACAGATTATAGACCCTATAGGTCAAAGAACAGTCAATTCCCAGACACACCTAAATAAGGTCCTTGTTTGGGATAGAAGAAACGGTGGACTGGCCAGGGCTCCCCCAAGGACTGCACTCAGCAAGTAGGTGCCAACCTACAATCGTCTGGCGAACCAGACAAGGTAAGAGCTTCAAGAAGATCTTCAATTAGGAACATCTCCATCTCAACATCAACCCTTCTTGGACAACACTACGTATCTGAGCATGAGTTAGAATTAAGATAAGAGCTAATTACGGCTCCACCGATGCGGTCTTCTGCGAAATGCATTTCGCTTCATCTTGCCGCAATCGGATTCAGAAAGAATCCCAAATCCCGAGTCGCTCTTTAAGCAAAGCAAGACCAAAACCTCCATTTTGCTAAGAGGGCGAGACTAGCGAAGGGACATTAGAGGGTATTTGGAGATGAAAGACACTTTGATATCAAAACAGAGCCAGTGTTATCAAAAGGCTGGATATTCACAAAAGGTCTGACGAGTTTGTGTAAAGTCTTGGAGGGGAGAAAATGATCCCAGCCAGTAAGAAAGTAGGAGAAGTCCGAGGTTCAAATACTTACTTTTCTCTGCAGGATCCAAGATCCAAACAAGTTTGCACTAGAACTCGGTGCGGTAGAACCCTTGTTTCTTTCTCCGTATGCATTATGAATGGCTGCAGATACTATCATTCCCTTTTTTTTGCATGTCCTACTTCAGTCACTGCGCATGTTATGCTCCTTATCTTTTTGCAGTGCTTCTGCTGCAGTGCCACAACACCCTGCGCTGGGGTGGGGTGGGGTGGGGGCGGCAGTACTTCATTTTAAGTGCATGATTGTGCAGAGAGTCCACAGGGGGAGCGAAGAGTGATGTAGCTGCTGGCTCCGTGAACGGTAGGAGAAGGAAGAGCTGGGATTTTTTTTTTTTTGTTTTGTGGGGAAGGGTCAGCCTCTTTGAAGTTGTCTTGCCTGTAGGGCACTAGAGGAGAAGAGATGGAAGTGGTAGACGGGATAGAGGGAGGACAGCAAACGTGATGTGTTAGCAATATTGTTTCAGAACAAACAGCTATTTGAGCTGTATATGTGTGTTTTCATAAAGGCTTGTTTTGCCAAAATGGCTAGCAATAATGGAAGGCTGGTGAGGAGCCGCTCACCAAAATGCTATGCTAACAAGGCTAGCAGTAATGGAAGGCTGGTGAGGAACCACTCACCAAAATGCTATGCTAACAAGGCTAGCAGTAATGGAAGGCTGGTGAGGAGCCGCTCACCAAAATGCTATGCTAACAAGGGTAGCAGAAACGGAAGGCTGGTGAGGAACCGCTCACCAAAATGCTATGCTAACAAGGCTAGCAGTAATGGAAGGCTGGTGAGGAACCACTCACCAAAATGCTATGCTAACATGGCTAGTAATAATGGAAGGCTGGTGAGGAACCACTCGATTCCCTGTCTGGGTATCCAGGTTCCTTTCTGCGTGGAGCTTGCATGTTCTCCTGGTGTCTGTGTGGGTTTCCCCTGGCTGCTCTGGTTTCCTCCCACTATCCAAAGACACGTTGTTGGGCTGATTGGAGATGCGCCCCCTAGGTGTGAATGTCTTTGACTTGGCCAGACCAGAACACTAACTTTATCCTTCTTTAACGGTACTTTGGTAATGACATCAAACAGGGAGAAATTTAATCCAGGTCTTCTGGAAGTTGTGATGTCCTCCATGAGTCATCCTGTTAGAGCCAGCACCACTGGCAGATGGCTGCAGGACTACACGCAAGCAGACCGTAGCGACGACTGCCCTTAACACCACATCAACGTCACCAAAGACTGCAATGGTGCAATGTGAGACTGTCATGGAGTGACTCAGAATGGCCACAGGTCATCTTCAGTGACGAGTCCCGCTTTTGTCTTGGTGGAGACGACCAACGAATCCGTGTGTGGTGTCACTCCACCTCCACCCCTACCGCACCATCTGCAGGAACTGTGTGACAATATTCAAGCTGCATGGGATGGATACCATACTGAGAGACACTAGATCTGTATGTGTATAGCACTGCAGTCTGATACTTCCTTCTGGGTGCAGTTATTCTTTTGGTGATGAGTGTATGTGCATTATTTTGAGTTATTAAACTGCTGATTTGTTTGTAGTGTTAACTGTGTCATTCATAAACCCAATCTAATCTAATCTCTGTATATATCTCTGTGTATTACAGATGTCTCCTGTGCTTTGGTGTCAGTGTCACAGTGAACCCATTACTGTGGAGAGGACAGCCTGGAGTAGAGGTGAGGGGAATATAAACATGACCTCTCAAAGAGCAGCCAGTGTTTCCAGACTCAGCGAGAGGATCAAGGGCAGCCAACTCAGGTCACACTGCTGACAATGACTTCCTAGTGCTAAACGCTTCACTAGTGTTAAACCTGCTGACTTCACACTTCTCTATACTCTGTTTATACAAAGATAACCCACCCACATTTGGACCAATCAATCAGTCAATCAATCACTTTGGCCAGTTTCTGACCACAGGGTTGCTGTTGGGTGGTGGACCACTCTCAGTCTTTTATGGTAGTATGCGGTTCTTGTATGGGGGTGTTGCTGGGGGTTGAATATGGTCCACCACCCAGGAATATCAAGTCAAGAACGGCTCTGTGGTCAGAAACTCACCCCTGATGAAAAGCCAGATGAAAGCCAGCCCAAATTGTGCCTGTTGGTAAAGGAATAATCCCAGTGTACATCAACAAGGAGGCCAGTTTTCCAAAGAAGGCGAATGAGAGTGCATAAAAGGAAGAATTCTGCCTTCCAGGGCTGTTTAATAAACCCACCATATGGCTAACTGTTGTGTTAATGGCACTGCGGCTAATGGAAGTGCTGATGGTTTCTATTTTGAAGATGATAGTGCTGTAATTAGCAGCACAGGCCAGGACATAAACAGGAAGAAGTGCTTGAAAGCGAGGTCACAGTGAAAGGATGCATTTTTATAAGCGTTTGGGGGGGGGGTTAGTCAAGGAGGGGTATTACAGTTTGTGCACATCTGGCACTTTAGTTTTTAGTTTCCTCTAATTTTGTAGTACCACTTTATATCAAATTGCTGTAATAACTATGTAATTACACATTAATTATACATGTAACAACAATGTAACTACTAGAGATGCATTTACTATTGATTATATGAATGAAAGCTTATGTAAATACATTTATAGCAATGTCATTTTTACTCATCAAGTGCATCCTCATAACCATGGTGTGTATAACTACCTATATTAAGTGCCAACTTCACCAACATTTAATATGCTTGTGTTGTGACATGGTAACCAAAGTGTATGAATGGCTTTAAACTAAGGTTTCTCAACATGTGAGCCATGAATCACTCCCTAGTGGTCCGCGGCCCTGTCCTCAGGTGTAAGCAGTAGTTTGTAATGGGCCGGACCGTCTTATTTAACCATATTAGTGTTATATTAAGTATAATAATATAACTGCAAATTTGGGTTTCTGCAACTGGACCCAAATAGACAATATGATCTTTTTCAGGCCCCAGTTCTAAGGTTTTCCATGTCAGCACCTAAGACAAATAAAAAAGGAAACCGTGATTGTAGTTTTCTGGTGGGCCTCTATGATTTATGGATATTATCAGGTGGGACTTAGGGCAGAAAAGGTTGAGCACCCCAGCTCTAAACCATTCTGTATTGTGCAAAATGCCATACAGTACCGAATAAGTTAAAGTCAGAACTTGGGTTGCCATGTAACAGCACAAGCACACTGCTGTAATTGTTCTATTTCCTTTCCTTTCCATTCCATTTCCTTTCCATTATTAGGTACTTTCACTATGTGTGTAATTACATGCTTATTACAATCAGAAAAGTCAAACAATAGTCCTACGATTACGATTACTGTCACTTTGTACACATGTGTACTTACAGAAAGGAAAGTATTCTCTAATGACTAGTTAAAAAAAAAGTTGATACGTGTATTTATATAAACTGTACTACTGCAATCCATCTGTAATATTGAGCTATTAAAGACACTTTATATTAAAGCTATCATTTGCTTCCAACCAATAAGATATTCGATTCATAAAGAGCAGTAATAGCAACCTCAACTTAAACCTGAGGCTTGACCCCAATACAGAAAGTATATGAATAGCAAATATAAATTTTAGGGTTTAGAATTTGGGATTTCCGTTAGTAGGACCGTCCTGCTTTATTTCTAGTAAGCTGAGGATGTAGTTGATTATTCACAGATCCAGTAAGGTTCATCCTACACACTATGAGGAGTATGAGGTCGTGGGCAGGACTAGGGCTAGGACATTTGCTTGGTTAGGATATGAAGTTGAGAGTTTAGGGCTTGTTCTAACTTGCCTTTGCAGTTTTTGAGTTAAATGAGCAAATGGTAAGACTTTCAGTTGAAAACATTCCAGAAGTGGAATCAGTCCAACACGAGGGGATGAAGAAGTAGCGCTGCTGCCCCGACAGCTCCTATGAATCATGGTGAAGGTGCTGCTCCCAGTTAAATCATTTAAGGGCAGGTAGCCAATGAAAGGAGCAGTAAACACAACGATGGCTGAAGCTCCTGGCAAGTGGCCTTTATAACGACTGCTACCTGCTCATGTCAAGAATCCACATTTGGGAACAAATAAAAGAAGCTAAACAAGAGTTACCGTTGGTTGCTTTCCACCACTAGAGAGACTCTCAGCAAGTTGAGGGATGAAGTTTGAAGTTGAAGTCTTCTAGTCTGGTAAGATTTGAAGGGAAGGAGGAGGGACACTACATTTGGTGATATGTTGCCCCATATTGTTTGGAGATTGAATTTGACAGGTTGGGTCATCTTGCAAATTGCTCCATTTAGGTTAAAGGTAAGGACTTGCCCTGACTGCAAGTGGCACAGTTGCACAAATTCACCTTCAAGAAATTTTGTGATTTGTATGATTTTAAGGTTTAAGAATTATGGTCAGTTTCCCAGTCAAGTAGTTACGGGTTAAAGTTGGTCTGACCTGATTTAAGGAAGCTGTGGTTGCGATTAGTTAGGTTTAGACTTAATGCTTAATATGGATCTGGCACACTTGGGGATGGGGAGCTCAGATCCAGCACGCCTCTAATATTCCTGAATGCCTTCAT
Organism: Semaprochilodus insignis; assembly: GCA_034552555.1. Lineage (NCBI taxonomy): Eukaryota > Metazoa > Chordata > Actinopteri > Characiformes > Prochilodontidae > Semaprochilodus > Semaprochilodus insignis. The sequence goes on along the minus strand of CM067495.1, from coordinate 21,298,517 downwards.
TGCTTGGATCAGGTCTGCAAGATTATGGCTGGGTGGTATGGCAGGACCAGAATTGGGCACCACTGGTTTAGGGTTTAGCTTAGTGCTCCAGCTAATGGTCAACTGCAGTTTGACTCTATTTAAGAAACTTATGGCTGTGACTTGGATAGGTTTAAGGTTTAGGACTTAGATCTCAGGGGTTAACGTTATCTTGGCTCTGGTTCTGCTTGTGATTGATTGTTTAGAATTTGGGATTAGGGTAGAGTTAAAGGTTAATGCTGGTCTAACTTACTTTAGGGAAGTTCAGGTTGTGATTGGTTTGGGTAAGGGTTAGCACTGGACTGAATTACTTTGAGGAACCTGAGGCTGTGAATTCTAAAGGAAGGTTCAGAATTAGGGTATAATTTGAGTTGAACTCACCTTGAGAAAGTTGAGATTGCGATTGCGCTCGATGCTGGTGATCTCCAAATTGCCCATCACCACCTCGCAGTTCTCGTAGAACTTGCGCAGGGTGTGATACTGCTCGTCCAGGTCCGACAATGTGCTGAGCTTGTTATCGGTACCAGGACAAACTGCAACACAGAGACAGATTGCACAGTTCCGTTGTAAAATGTGTTCACATATTTAAAAAAATGACTTGCATATTGTAAATAAAGAGAAAATGGTTCAGAAAAGTGCTGACTGGTGGGACTACCACTGCTACAACGTTGCACAAACTTTAGCAACACAAAACATCCAGTCTAAAATGAAAGCTTACAACTCGAATGCCAGCTACATTGTTGGTGTGCATGAAGTGGGTTCCTGGTTGTGGGCAAAGTAATGGGTCTTTGGGGCATAGGCACACATAGACCTTTTTCTGCTGTAATATAAGGGTATATAAGGGTGGCAGCCTTGACGTGTAATTAAACACACTTATTTCCACCCATCAAACACCTTCCTTCCTCTGGCCAGCAAGAACCATCTGCTCTATCAGCTGCCCTGCTGAATCAGAACATCAGAGGATATACGTTTATATGTTCCACAATGTCGAGACAAGTTTCATCCTAATAACGTAGCCTACATACTATTGTGTGGGCAGGTGTGAATACGAGGTAACACTTTAATTGCACAGGGACTTCACGGCACATGCAAAAGTGTTGAAAAACATATTTATAAAAGCAGCACTTGAGTATTTATGAATTGATATTACCAGTATCTGCAAGGTGACATTATGTTTATGAGGTAAATATCATTATAAAGAACTTTTATAGTACATTTATACCAATGATTATTAACTCGCAAAGGCAAAGCAATGTTCTGAATACCTCCAAAGCCATTATCAGATATGGTGTTTAAGGCAGAGGCTGGCTTAGGTACGACTGTTCTGGCCCGAATCTGGCCCACATTCCCCATTGTCATCCGGCCCACTTGCTGCATGGACTGCTTCCAGATGCAAGATGTGGGCCACGTATGCACCAGATTAGGGCTGCAAGTACATTGTTCTGCTGTATCCATGCCAGAAGTGGATCATATCTGTTTTAAAACATATGGGCCATTTAAGGGTTTATATATGCGGCCCACTTTAGCTAACATGCAGTTTGCCAGTAGACAGCACTGCTGTATCTATGTCAGAAGGGGACCAGATATGTTTTGGGACAGGTGGGCCAAATGCATGTTTTAAATATGTGGGCCACTTTTGGCTCACACACAGATTGCCAGTGCCGGCATTGGGCCAGCAGGGCCATATCATTGCCACATGTAGATCAAGTCATGACTGAGTCTAAAGAAGGCCAAGACCAAGTCAACATTAAGTCTAAAGCAGGCAGAGACTGGTCAAGACTAAGTCTTGAGGAAACCAAGAACTAAGTCTAAAGGAGGCCCAGACCGGTGTTGTTTCTCTTCTTGCTTGCACAGAAGGGTAGAGTCAGGAGACCGAAAGCTGGTGATGTTGGAGTAGTTTATTTCATGGCGATCGCAGTTCACTCACAGCTCCTGTCCAAGGACAGTCCCATTCAGTCCAACTCAGTCCAAAGAGAGTAACTTGTCACAGAGTTTATATACCCCATTTCACCACCCCCTCAAGATACAAAGAGGATGTGTCAGCTGTCCTTATCTAGTGTTAACAGATGGTCAGCTGTCCTTCAAGTGGTGTTTGACCTATGATCTGTAGACCCCTGATGGCAATATTCTCCCAGGGACTCCGTCCTGTCGTAAATGCCTACAATTCAGGTTCTGTTCTGGTGATGCAGCTGTTCCCCACATGGTAAACTTATACACACTTGTATACATACACACTTATACAAAACACTGATATCCAACACAACATACTAAAATTAAGTCATGAATGAATCTACAGGAGGCTGAGAGAAGTCAATACTGAGTCTAAAGGAGGTCAAGGCCAGTCAAAATTGAGTCTAAAGGAGGCTGAGACCGGTTACGATCAAGCCTAAAGGAAACCATAACCAAGTCTTAGACTAAATCTAAAGGAGACAGAGACTGGTCGTGATTGACTCTAATGGAGGCCGAGACTGGTCATGATTGAGTCTCAAGGAAACCAAGACGAAGACAAGACTGAGTCTAAAAGAAGTCATGACTGAGTCTAAAGGAGGCCAACACTGGTAAGATTAAGTCTGAAGGAAATCAAGACAAAGTCAAGATTAAGTCTAAATGAGGCCGAGCCCAGGTCAGACTAAAGGAGACTAAAGGAGGCCAGAACGAGGTGAAGATTAAGATGTTCTTCAAGACCAAGCTTCAACTAATCTTTAATTGTCCCCAGCTGAAATTTCAGTCAGTCTGTCTTAATGACATCAAATCTACATATGTATTTTAGAAATGGTAGCTAGTCTTGGTCAAGACAAGGAGCTAAATTTGGCAAGATCTGAGTCTAAGGGAAGCCAAGACCAGTCAAGATTGAGTCTAAAGGAGGTCTAGACTGGTCAAGATTGACTCTAAAGGAGGCTGACACTGGTCAGGATTAAGTCTCAAAGAAACCAAGACATAAGTCTAAAGGAGACCAAAATTAAGTTATGGCTGAGTTTATAGGAGACGACCAGTCAAGATAGAGCCTAAAGGCCAAGATCTAGACGAGTTCAAGATCAAGTGCTGCCGAATCCAGGATGAGCCTGAGACTATAGAAAACATACTGAATCTGATGTAGAGCAACACAAAAACATCATAGTGGAAAAAAGAATCAGCCCCTGAAATTCTAGTCTCTTATGAGCACTCTTTTATTTTAGAGCAGGTATTCTCTAACGCAAGCACAATGAAAACACACTGCTCAGCACAGTTTGGTGTTGCCCTGCTCTGATTCACCTAATCCAATTAATTGTAAGCTTGAGACGTAGCAAGACAAATCGGCTAACAAGGTTAACTGCTTTAAATTAAGGAGGTGCTGAGCTGAACCCAAAGGAACTTTGTTCACCTCAGCTCAGCGCAGAGTTCAGCCCCAAAATTAGCTTGTTAACCCACATGTCCATTATTGTAGTATGATTACTGTTAGTAGTCCCGGGCTTTGCGAAGCACACCCAAGGGCCAGTCCTTTCTGAAATACAGACATGTGGGATGAAATGCTTGGAGCCCTTATTAATTCACTCTCCCTCGTGTTTAATGTAATTAAACTGACGGCTGTAGTCTGTCCTTGAACCGCATTAGCATTAGCTGTAGCCCACTATGGAGAAATCAGACATGCCATCTTGGCCAAATCTGGGACATTTATTACAAAGATCCCACAACTTTCTTGAAAGAACCCCAACATGTGCTATTTACTGGATATTAAGTTAGCTACAAGCTAACCCACTAGTCACAGGTTAATACACTCATCATCAAAAGAACAGCTGCACCCAGAAGGAAGTGTGGGATTGCAGTGGTGTTGGGAAGGAAGATAAAGGTTACCAGGATCAATAACTGATGATAAATTTAGACTGATATGATCAATATTTATTGAGCTACACATACAGAAGTCTGTCTCTCAGTATGGCGTCGGGCCGCCGTGTTTGCTAACCCAACATGCCAGACGTCTCGGCATGGAGCTGTAGAGGTTCCTAATGGTGTCCTGTGATAATCCATCCCATGCAGCTTGAATATCCTCACACAGTTCCTGCAGACGGTGCGGTAGGGGTGGAGGTGGAGTGACACCAGGCCTTCTGGACGTGTGACGCGTGACAACAAACCGTTCATCTTGGTGCTGACCACGGTGCCTCCACACACGGATTCGTTGGTCGTCTCCACCAAGACAAAAGCAGGACTCATCACTGAAAATGACCTGCTGCCATTCTGAGTCACTCCATGACAGTCTGGCATGACACCATTGCAGTCTTTGGTGACATTGACGTGGTGTTAAGGGCAGTCGTCGTAACGGTCTGTGTGCATGTAGTCCTGAGTCGTGCTGCCGTCTGCAAACGGCGCTGTACCTGACTGTTGGGTCAGTCAGGTACAGCGATAAGGCCCGTGCTTGCTTACGTCACATGCATGACTCAAACCTACCCACCAAGTTTCATCAGTTCTTTCTTCGGTTGACTCCTGCAACTATTTGTGCGACTATTCTTTTGATGATGAATGTATATTTCCTGTAAGTAAACATCGTTATATTCCTAATAGGAGAAATGTGCATACTGTTGACTGATGTTGCACTACTGCTCCATGCTGATAGTGAATCACGTTCTAAAATGTACTTTATTATTTATGGTTGCTTAGCCAAGGCTTTTGAAAGTGTCTGCATTTAAGCCTGAAACATCTTTCATCACGGCTCTGGAGACAGGATGATCTTGATTTGAGAAATTAACCGAGCCCCAAACAGGTTCAATGGAGTGACGGATGACCACATTAGTGCTGATCCCGCTATCGCTCCCATTCATCATCTTTGGCTCAGCAGACCTGACCTGCCAGTATGCTGATGGAACAACGCATCTACTTGCTTCCTTTCCAACAGCAACTCTGTCCTCTTCTAATCCAACATTTGGTAGCTTTCGTAACCCATACACTTGTAATGACTTTCCTGCAGCCTAATAGCCACGACGATGGGACAATAGGGGCAAACGCATCTTTTGTTTCCGTGTATTGCAGATTAAATGCATGAAGCTCTTGGTAATTAACTGACGAGCCAAATGGGGCACAATGGGGAGCACATCTTTGGCCAATTTACCAGAAACACCTACCATATAGGTGTAATTTGCTCCTACTGCACTTACTAACTGCCCATCTGTTCAGCAATTTTCCTATAGTGGTCAACTGAGGCTAATGAGCTATAGTCAGTAACTATAAAGCTACAAGGTAGGTACTGGCACAGTGGGTTGCACTGTTGCCTCACAGCAAGATAGGCCTGGTTTCGATTCCTGGCTGGGGTGTCCGGGATCCCTTCGATGTGGAGTTTGCACATTCTCCCCGTGCCTGAATGGCTTTCCTCCAGGTGCCCCAGGCTCCTCCAATAGTTCAAAGGCATGCAGTCAGGTGGACTGGAGATGCTAAATTGCCCCCCTTGTGCTGTGAATGTGTATGACTGTGTGTCTGCCCTGTGATGGATTGGCGGCCTATCCAGGGTGTTTCCTGCCTTCCGCCCATTGAATGTTGGGATAGGCTCCAACAACTTCTGCGACCCAGAAGGATAAAGTGGTTTAGAAGGTGAGTGAGGTAGGTACTTCTGATAAAATTACCAATTGGTGTAGCTACAAGGTACCTGTAAGAAACTGGCATGATTTATCTTCATCCTCTGCTGACCACAACTGACCTTTAAACATCATACCTCTTCAGGCCTCTGTATGTCCTGGAATTTGTCTTTCCCAGCTAATTACTGTGTGCACATTGCTGTGAAAACAGCTATATCTGTTCTGCCTCTTTCTGAGACCTCATGACTGAAATTAAACAAAAGAAAGACCTTTGACTTTTGCCCGTTACCCGGAGCTCCACTCGACACCATACCACTCAGAATTCTGCACACAGATGTTCAAGCATCTTAAATCCCCTGTGGCACCTCCATCACGCCTCATCAAACATCACAGGATATTCACAAAGCAACTGTTCTTCAAAGCCTTTTCATACTAGACGATGGAGCTCCTCCGAGAAAAGGATGATGCTTCTTTTACCACAACAACCTGGAGCGTTACTGCACAGGTCGATGAGTAATCATTACACTACCTCTACACCACTTCCACTACCACTCCGCACTTTCCACATGGTAGGAAAGCAGGGTCGAACCTTTCTTCACACTAAACTTGGGAAGAGTTGTTAATGCAGTATTTATGGCTTGTGGAAAGACATCCTAAAAATGCATTCAGGGAGGTTTTCACCCACAGAAGAGCCGCTTAGTGGACGGTCTTTGATGCACATTAGATTATATCCTAACAACAACATTGTATGGGATAGTGTAGTGGGTAACACCTCCACCTCCCACGCTCTAGACTATCTGGGTGAGTAGCCTACACCAATGTTTCTCAGCCCTGGTCCTGGAGGCACCCTGCCCTGCATGTTTTAATGATTCCCCTGCTTCCAACACACCTGATTCAACGTATCAGTGCATTACCAAGCCTTCGCAGAGCTGCAGTGGATGTTAAAGCAGGGAACCCACTAAAACATGCAGGGTTGAGAAACACCACTCTACACTATACCAATAAGGATCCTCGGGCATGACTCCTACCTTCGGCTACATGTGTAGGAGATGATCAAATAAGTGTCTGCCAAATACCATAAACAATAAACAACGGTGCATCTCTGAAATGGCAAGGCTGGTGGAATATTACGGGTCAGCAGTAGTGAGTTCCCACAACCCATGTACAGACGGGCACCATGTTGTAAGATGCACAAGGCTCATCAATTCCTAAGGCCAAAAAAGTCTATCTTGTCTGGTCTGGACCCACAGAAGCTCTACAGTCACCAAAATGTTTAATGATAGTTATGGGTGCAATGAGTAACAACATACAGTGCTTTGCACCCTTTGGTTGGTGTGGTTCAGTGGTTAACGCCACTACCTGCCAGGGAGCTACCACCCCATGTGGGAGACGGGGGTTAGATTCCCAGTCTAGGTAACAAATGCTGTGCTACACCAATCAGAGTCCTTGGGCAAGACTCCTAACACTACACTGGCCTACCTGTGATACAAATAACCTTGTAAGTCGCTCTGGATAAGAGCATCATCTCAATACTGTAAACGTTAACCCTGCTGGCTATGTACCCACATAGCTGCAGACCAGTCATAGTGGTCATGCTAACCCATGCCTACTGTCAAAAGCACCTACAAAGGGCTTGCGAGTGACAGGACTGGAGCTAGGGGCAAGAGAAGAAGGTCATCTGAGGGGTCCTGTTTTATTTTACATCAGGGATGGACAGGCCTGGCATCACTCCACCTCCACCCCTAACGCACAATCTGCGGGAACTGCGTGAGAATATTCAAGCTGCATGGGATGGATTATCACAGGACACCATTAGGAACCTCTATAACTCCATGCCGAGACGTCTGGCATGTTGCGAAGCCACACTGAGAGACACTACTTTTGTTCCTGCTAACCTTTATCTTCCTTCCCAATAGCACTGCAATCCCACACATGTGATGTACCCAGCAAATTCCTAATGACCTGTGTATGCACCTAGGTTTCCAGGTATGGGCTGTATTCTGAAGCTTTATTTGACTGTACAGCCATTTCATTGATGCATTGGCGAGGGAATCTCTTTTCTTCATTATATGGGCCCGTTGGAAAGATAGAAAACCGGAACTTGATCAAAAAGTCAGACTGCCGGATGGTACTGGAGCATACATAGAGCTCGTTATAAAGGGAAAGCTGCTCTGAGCTTAATCACAGCATGGATTTAATTGCATGAATGTACTTCTATTCATCATATGCTGAATCAATAATAATTAGCCTCGGTGGCAAAAAGAGAGGCATAAATAAGCGTTACTGTGACATTTATGGGGCATCACGCAACACGCAATGAAGAGAATGTTAATCACAGTCATTAAAGCGAATCCATATTCTTATTACACAAGAGCCCGCCGCCAGTCTCCAATTTGAACACAGCGGTGTCGTAACCCAGCCAAGCCGGGTTATTGTGGGAGGTCGCTGAGGCATGTTGAGAGGTAAATTGGGCAACTAATGCACCCCAGCGCTCTTATTGCCATTCATGGTTTGTGCCGCCGGGTAGGGTAAGGTGCTGGCACCGTCACCCTGTGCAGTAGAGTAGCATGAGCGATAGCAGGACTCGGGTGGAAGGATGTGTGGAGCGCTGAAGGATCTGACAGGAAGCGTTCGCTTGTGCAACGTGAAGGAAATGGATGGTCATGGCACATATAATCATGCATTGATTTTCCTATGGAGGAGGGAGTGCGTGCCACGTCGTTTAGCAGCGAGTCCATTTGCGTAGATTGACTACGCCATCCCGAGTGACAGCCAGAAGCAGTTTCACAGGCTCCTCGGTAATGAACCCCGCCGGCTGCAATAATAAGCAAACAAGCGTAGTTTTGGACAAGCGTTTCTGCATCTCTCGCATTCTCCGTCCCTGAGGGTCCCCAACACAGGGCACTAGGAAAGAGCTCTGAAGGCACAGAAATAAAGATTTCATATAGCACAGGCATTGATTTGAAGATTCTTACTCAGGGGCTACTTTGCTAGAAACCCCACCTTGCTAGAGTTTGGTGTTAGCCATCCTCTAGACCTTCATGAATGGTCTGTTTTGACCACACAGCCACTCTTGGCTGGATGTTTGAGGGTGGGCCACTGGCAATTTATAACAGATTGGGACCTCTTGCACCTATTCAAGCCCTGTATACTGGGATTTTAGCCACTGCTGGTAGACCCGTATGACCGTACGCTTCCATACACCTGCAGATTCAGCTACTTCCTTCACAGTATGGTCTTTGGCACGCCCAAATGCAGTCACTCCTTTTAGCCCATCATTAACATCTGCTTTGGAGCCATTTTCCACACATGGAACGAGACATTCCCTGCACTCTACCACCTCTTCTCAGTCTATGGATCCCGTCACTCACACCCTGCAGGTATTTATAGCCCCATCATCCTCATGCAGCGCCATCTCACTACCACCTTAAACAAGCAAAGCGACTCTGATTTTTGTCTGGTAAGCTTATTTACAGTATACTGCGATAATGCTATAATAATACTTAATAAACAGCAGTTATATTTATTATTAATTAAGTTATTTTTTGCAGCCCCGGCATCTAAAGTGTCCTGTTCTTGGTTCCATGTTTAATCATTTTCCTCATAATAAATGAGCAAATATTTAATATCTACTTTTTTGTTTCACTGGGTTTCCTTTCTACTTTAGGACCTCTGGGAAAATCTCATGCTTTAGGTCATATGCATGCAGTAATCTAGAAATTTACTACAGTTTTCAAGCATCAGTGTATGTATTAATATAACAAATAAATTGTTACCATCATAAAAGCAATATGCTAATATTTCAAAAGTGAAGGTAAAATCTCAAGACGCATAATTTGGGAACAAGAAATGACATAAACACACACACACACACACACACACACACACATATATATATATATATATATATATATATATATATATACATTATACTACTAATAATTTCATAACATCACAGACTTTGAGTAATTTGACCTTCTACCTAAATAATTATTAACAGTTAAATACACAAGTGTTTTTAGTCTCATGAATGGCGGTGTATATAGCGGTGCTGTAAGGAAGGTGGACTTTAAAGTGGACGGTGAGATATTATAATTCTGATATCATTTAATATTTCAGTTTGTTCAAATGTGAGCTCTTCGTTTTATTCAGAGTGATTTTTTCCCAACTCTGCTCGCTGATACTGGATGTACTCTGCTCACTCAAGTCAGCCAGTGTTCCCACCTCTGTATCTGGGAGGAACATATCCAGCTACAGCTCATGGGAAGTATGCGGTGTACTAGTCTAAAAGCTTAAAATAGATCCTGAAACTGAAGAATATGTCAAGCCATCAAAAGCCCCGGAGAAGCCAAATGTATGCAAACGTGATGGGCACGGGCGCGCGAGGAAAGTGCAGAAGTTGGCAGTATTGCTGACAAGGTTATAACAAGATCATCCTCTGTTGTGTCTCTGTTCTACGAGGAGGAACTCACTTAGCATAATTCAATACGCAAAATGCTAAATCAAATTTGGCTGAGGCGCGCTGTCAAGTCTCAATCTTCATTCACTTAGTGTGGACGATACGAGCGGTTTGCAGTCGGGGAACGTAATCGGCTTTTCTCGGCAGGAAAGGACGAGGCACTTTCAAAGGTTTTTGACTGTGCAAATTTCCAGACCTGTATTCGACACTAATGAAGACCTGGGAATACCTGGGAGTTCGTGCACTAGAAGACCCACCTCCCACAGTCAACTGGAGGAGCCTAGGTAGCCTAACAGTGTTTCCTCCAGAATCTAGGACTTGATCTCCCATTCTGCTAGAACTGGAGCACTGGTATTTTATGAAGCACTGGCCCAACCATGGCCCAAAACATATTTGGTTGAACCTCATCAGGCTCAGATCAGGCAAGCCTGGTGCCAGAACTAAGTCAAGTGTGGGTCTTTCAAAAACCATGGACGGATGAGGGGGCCGGCTGTAGGGTTGGGAGGGTTGGGGAGGTGGAGATGAAGCTTGAATATTCTCACACAAAAACACCCACACACACAAACACTAGGGGAAGTGAGCACTCTTGCCCAAATCCACAGCACCTGGGGAGGAGTTGGGGGTTAGGAGCCTTACTCAAGGGCACTTCAGTCATGTCCTGACAGTTCAGGGAATCAAACCAGGCTGATTCCCTAATCTCGAGCCCACGACTACCACCTCCATGACTGCTTCTAGTCTGGCCTAGAGTACAGTCAACCCAACCTGTACATCATTAGAGAGATCTACAGTCTCTAAAGCTAGCCTACTATATTATACTGACCTACTGGCAAACATGCTGTTGTATATATACTCCAACAGAACCAATACAGGCTCTCTGCAGTGATGTAGGTCATGTGACACAATGTAGACCAACCACAGTCAGAAGATATCTGAGTATACAACTGAACTCTACACCAGTAACCTGGAGCTACAAAGGGCTTCTAACCAAGTGACCAGTGAGTGCAAACCGTGGTACAAGCAAACTCACACACATCAGCATTGGCCAGTAAAACTGAAAAAAGGTCCAGCAATCAACCAACACCATTTCAGCAGGTTTCCGAGCAAGCCTGAATTACAAATGCAGTAACAGGTACCATGCTGATAACTGACCTTCAAGCTTGAACCATTAAATCTGACCACTGTTCCGGGCCCTCTGCGTCTGTGAATGTAAATGATGCTTTTGGAGGTTCCGGCCCTGACTCCGACGCCTGGCCTTCGCCAGTGAGCGGATAATTGCCGAATTAAGGGAATGAGGGCCAGTCCTGCAATTGCTCAGGAGCTGAGGAGCAGTTATTACAGAGAGAAGCAATAATGAGCTCAGTGAAGTGAGATGAAAGTGTCCATCCGGCTTCTATTCAACACACTTCACTGACTGACATCAAAATCTCAGACTTCACCCTGTAAAGACAGAAGGATGATACGGACATATCTCTGAACCTGTACCTTTAGGCACTACTCAGTCAGAAGCACCTCAGGTTTACATAAAAGAGCCCAGGTATTGGCATCCATTGCCGTTTCTAGTGATATACATACACAGTTCCTCAGCTGGTGCCACCTTGAGGTGACTTCTTCCTTGTGTCCCTCTCATTTAGGACACCTACCAAAACTGCTGCATCACTAGGGCCTAGTGTAGACGCCCTTTACATCCCTCTCATTGACTCACTGCCCTCCTCCCATCAAGAAGAAGATACAGTAGCATCTGGTTGAGGTCCACCAGAGTCTGCAAAAGCTTCATCCTTAAGGATAAGTGTGGACTGCAGGGTTAGGGTCTCTGATTACGTATGCAGGCTGTTGTAACATGTGCCGAGCGTGGCTTGGCATTGTCGTGTTGACATAAACAAGGAGTATTGCGACATATTGCACGGTCCTTTTTTTCTTGGCCGGGAAAACATGATGCTCGTTACTGCCATAAACCGTCTGAAAGGTTGACTCATCGGACCCCAACACACAGGTCCACTGAGCATCAGTCTATTTCAAATGCGCTTGAGATCTGAGAAGTCATGTGGCTTCTGCTGTGCATAGCGCAGTCGTAGGCATTTGTGGACCAAGAGACAGTGTTTAATGACAACGCTTAACACTCGTCCTGGTTAACTCGTCCTTGTCCTCACCCACTAACACCACTGCATGAGTCTCACACCAATGGGTACTTGGCAATCCTAGCAGATCGTGTGCACCCATTCATGCTGACGTTCTTCCCTGGTGGTAGTTGTACCCAACAACAGGATGACAGCCCACCTCACTGCGCAAGGGTGGTGCATGAGTGGTTTCAGAAGCATGACTGTGACTTTGGTGTCCTTCCCTGGCCTGCTAACTCACCCCACCCCCAATCGCCCAATCAATTAGAGCACATCTGGGAGCACTTGGATCACCAGGCTCACTGTGCTGAGCCTCAACTACACAATCTTAGGGACCTCAGTGCTCTCCTGGAGTTGGAATGGGCATGAATGCCTCCGGGTACCTTCCGTTACCTGATACAGTCCATGCCACAACGTATCACTCGTGTCATCTGAGCCAAGGGTCGTTATTCCCATTATTTAGTAGGTGGCCATGGGTTTCTGATAGGACTGTGTATATAGTCCATAGACCCCCCAGGGCTAACACAGCTCTCCAGACCCAGATCAGGGATAGTTTCCAGCGTCAGGGGTTTAAAGTACTGTTTGATCTTGTCATGGCAGGAACAAGAGAGGAACATAGGAAGATAAACAGAAAGGCAGGAGGCAAGGCAAACAGCAATTCTTCAGTTAGATAAATGGGAGGCTAGCTGAATTCAAAACCTGGCCAATTTCCTTAGCGCAAACATTCCAGTGTCCCTTTAATTTTAGACATTTGCCTAATCAGGGCAAACCTTTGCTCTCGGCAATCTTTATAGACGACGTTGGGAACCTTTTCCCATTACCAGTTTTTTGAAAGCAAACAACTAAAGAAAACAACATCAAACAGGTAAACAAGCAAACAAACCAAAGTCCATTTCGCACGCCACAGTAGCATCCAAACTGCAGACAAGCGGGCGACTTGCCTGAATGATTCCTTTCTCGTTACATCTTACCTCTAAGTGGCGCGAGTGCAAACTTTCGCCTCTCCAATTACGTTTTTGCAGGTGAAGTCAGCGGGAGAGAATAATTGCGCTGGGGGTTGCAACTCCCCGAGCTGGACCGCGAGCTCGCGGCAGAGCTGTCAGACACGGGCAGCTGCGGTAGAATGAGAGCTGAAGTGTGTGCGTGCGTGTGCGCGCGAGTGCTTGACAGCTGTGTGTCGTGCCCATTACTGTCTAATGTGAGACTACCTGGGGACGACGTCAAGTTCCTGGGCTGCGTTTTCCTGATGCGACCTTGCACCAGCCGAATCGGCTGCTGCTGGATAACGTTCATGAAGCGGGCAAGGTCGCCTTCCTCGGATCCTTTCAAAAGTCCTCGGATGGGTTTGGACAGCAGAACAGAACCGCCTGACACCTTTGCCTGTGTATATCCAACACACAGTCGGAGACAAAGTCAATTGGTAGAAGTGATCTGGTTCCATTCATACAAGCTTATCGCTGCCAGACTCCTGTCATGGTACACAATGCCAACCTTCGGGAACTATGGGGAAGTGTCTCAAGCCTGTCTGAAAGTAGGGAAAGTAGCATTACTCAGACTTCTGTCTGCTACCCGACCCAAATCTGAAAAGCCCGGGGATGGCTACTGAGTTCCAGGCTGGATCCTTAATGGGACCTTTGGTTAGGTTACAAGTAGTATACTACTACTACAGCTAGCTAAATAAGGGAAGTGTCTATTCCTGTTCAGATACAGTGCAAGTAGCTTTTGTATACCCGCACCTTGTTATACATGTGTAATTACCAATAAGAAAATGCGCTGTTGCAACTTTCAGGACACATGGGTGTGCTTACATGAGCTGTTACACATGTGTACTTACATAAACTGTACTACTGTGCATCCAACTACAACAGTTGTATACAACACCTGTAGTTACATTGTTATTACATGAAATATTAGTGTGAATTACATGGTAATTACGGAGTAATTAATGAGTCTAAATGCTGTAAAGTTGGAGGAACGCTGTCTTTGCACCATTTGTTCATCTGTTGTCAATTGGTCCATCATTTCATCTTTGAGACTGGAGAAAACCAAAATTGCAAGCAGACAACTTTGAGAATACAAACATTTCTTTATTAAAATCTAAAATAATCCCACAGTTCTACACAAACACCCTTTATTAACATCTAAAATAATCCCATAGTTCTATACAAACACATCTTTATTAAAATCTAAAATAATCCCATAGTTCTATACAAACACTCCTTTATTAACATCTAAAATAATCCCATAGTTCTACACAAACACATCTTTATTAAAATCTAAAATAATCCCATGGTTCTACACAAACACCCTTTATTAACATCTAAAATAATCCCATAGTTCTACACAAACACCCTTTATTAACATCTAAAATAATCCCATAGTTCTACACAAACACCCTTTATTAACATCTAAAATAATCCCATGGTTCTACACAAACACCCTTTATTAACATCTAAAATAATCCCATGGTTCTACACAAACACCCTTTATTAACATCTAAAATAATCCCATAGTTCCACACAAACACCCTTTATTAACATCTAAAATAATCCCATAGTTCCACACAAACACCCTTTATTAACATCTAAAATAATCCCATAGTTCCACACAAACACCCTTTATTAACATCTAAAATAATCCCATAGTTCCACACAAACACCCTTTATTAACATCTAAAATAATCCCATAGTTCCACACAAACACCCTTTATTAACATCTAAAATAATCCCATAGTTCCACACAAACACCCTTTATTAACATCTAAAATAATCCCATAGTTCCACACAAACACCCTTTATTAACATCTAAAATAATCCCATAGTTCCACACAAACACCCTTTATTAACATCTAAAATAATCCCATAGTTCCACACAAACACCCTTTATTAACATCTAAAATAATCCCATAGTTCCACACAAACACCCTTTATTAACATCTAAAATAATCCCATAGTTCCACACAAACACCCTTTATTAACATCTAAAATAATCCCATGGTTCTACACAAACACCCTTTACTAACATCTAAAATAATCCCATAGTTCTACACAAACACATCTTTATTAACATCTAAAATAATCCCATAGTTCTACACAAACACATCTTTATTAACATCTAAATAATCCCATAGTTCTACACAAACACCCTTTATTAACATCTAAATAATCCCATAGTTCTACACAAACACATCTTTATTAACATCTAAATAATCCCATAGTTCTACACAAACACATCTTTATCCATGGTGCTATCCAACCATTCCCAAAGACAATGACAGAAGCCATGATCCCATATAAGGAAATTATATCATTTCAAGGACTAAGAAAGAAATGCATTAAGCCTTTTACCTAATATTGTATCTATATGTGTCTATTAGCCTAACATTGGAAATGTCTATTATGCTAATTCACAGTTCACGCTTACGCAGCGTGTGAATGTATGCCGAATCCGGGTTCGGCGACTCATGTGAGCCAGTACATAGAAGTAGCAGGAACAATGCAGGATACCCATTAGGAATGGCTTGCGTGAGGGCCAATACGCCTTACACAGCTGTCCACAAAGATATCAATACACTGCTTTATACGGAGGGTCGGAGTGGACAGCCTTAGTTTGTGGAAGGTGGAACACACTGTCCTCATTCGCTGAGAACCCTCAGGCTGAAGAAGATACTTCTCCTGCTCCTTCTTCCATCTCGGCGGAATTACGTGCGGCCAAGACAGCGGTTTTAATTGGAACAGCCTCAGGGATGGAGAGGGCCTTACTCCTGCCATCTGGGCTTCATACCTTACACACAAGCTTGCACACATCCTGATACACATGTTTACACATACGGTTATGAAGGATCAACATTAAGTACAACGGCATTACAGGGCATCTAAACAGATCCCCAAATTAACCCCTATAGTTCTACACCAACCGCCCCGCTAACAAGACCTAAACCAGCACAGTTACAAAGGCGCATGTCTTTAGTATTATAAAGCATTATAAAGACTTTATTATCATTATGAATGCACTTATAGATACCTGATTCACAGAAAGTGTTAGCATACAAGTTACATCATATATATATATATGTCAGTGTGAGGTGTTAGCAGTGAATAAGGCTTGTTGTTTTCTTACATGCTGTTCCAGTTCAGTGGTTAAGACAGACTGGCGCTAATTAAAGATTACCTGTTTTAAAGTATTAAGATAATCCATATAATTGACTGTTTGCACACTTCCTGCAATTCCCACTTCCCTTATTATTGTTGCTATGCCCATCAAACATTTAGTCCGGAATAGTATTCGGCTAACAGACTACAGAGCTCAGCACCACTAGGGAACATTCAACCCGTGACCCCTGTTGTTACGTATTGCTGTTCATGATGCACCGCACGCTTCCAATGGGAGACAGGTCTGGACTGCAAGCCGGCCAGTTCAGCACCTGTACTTGCTTAACATGAAGTCACACTGTTGAGACACCTCTATATTAGAGATGGAGATATGGAGAAATATAATACTGTGGTACATCAAGAGTATATGAGGTATATCAGGATATGTACTGCTGTTAAGTGTAAGCCTGTAGAGTCTTTAAGATTACCAACAACATCCATTTAGATGGGGGTGTCCAAACGTTTGACTGGAAGAGTATCATTTATGCTGATGTCATGAACTTTTGCCCAACTCTCTTTATCCCAATTGAACAGGCTGTTCTTGTTACAGTGCCTTGTTATATGGCTGCTATATGCAAACGTAAAGGAACTCAGAAACTTTAGGATGACTGGAGTATGAAGGTGAAGCCCCTCATAAGAGATTCACCTTAGTCATTGAGGGATTTCAGCGTCGATGAAGAGGATTAAGGGTTTGATCTTATACACTGTACAGCGCGAGTGTGAGGAGTAGTGTTAAACCCACGGATAAAGAGAGGTCTCATTATACACTCTATAAGACCCTGCCTCATTTGAGAGCAGTAGGACTCTTACAGCCTGCAGCTGTGTTGATTAGTATGTATTGAAGCTCCTGACGTGTCAGTCCTACTGGACGTCTCAGTTCCAACCGTTAGGCATGTGGAGAAACCAATCGTTACGAGACAGAATCTCACTTTTATAGAACATACACATAAACGTTGGCCCATACAAATAAGTTCCCGTTGCGATTTCATCAGCATGTAAATCCACAGCGCTAGAACTCACAGTCATGCTGTACAGTGTTATATAAATACAAGCATATAATGCTCTTACCATGCTATTAGAAACACCTCCCTCATACTTCCACTCATTTATCACTTTATGAGCTCTACTTTTTCTGCATACTGGATTTGTACAGTTGTACAAACATGCTGGATTGAGTCCACTTCCCACAGATATCCAGCCGA
Source organism: Semaprochilodus insignis (assembly GCA_034552555.1). Taxonomy (NCBI): domain Eukaryota; kingdom Metazoa; phylum Chordata; class Actinopteri; order Characiformes; family Prochilodontidae; genus Semaprochilodus; species Semaprochilodus insignis. The sequence goes on along the minus strand of CM067495.1, from coordinate 21,281,033 downwards.
AAGAGGCACAAACTGACCACCGATGAAGGGCTAGAGCATCTTCAGTGTCCCGTCTATGAAGTTCAAAGTGACCATGTAACAAGTTACAGCAAATGTTCAATTAACAAACAGTGGATGAACAATACCTGACTGGAAACTGGACTCAAGGTCCATTTATGAGGCATTATGAGACCCTACCATGACATTTCATTTGCACTTCCATAAAAAGCTGGTCCTAGGTCTACCACCAGGTCTACCTCTCTGGTACTGCATAGTTGTCTTAGGTTAAAAACAGAGTACAATATGTTGTGTCCTAAAATCTGTGAGCCAAGCCTGTCTGGATGAATCCCGGTTAGACTCCCTAAATATGTCAAAATCGATATTCCGGGGGGGTCCCTGAAAATTCTTAGGATGTAATGTTATTAGTTACACTCATCATCAGAGGAGTAGTTGCACAAATAGCTGCACCCAGAAGGAATCAACTGACAGGAATGAAACTTGGTGGGTAGGTTTGACATTGTGAGACATGCAAATGAGTCAAGTTAGACCTTATCTCTGTACCAGACTGACCCAACAGCCAACGATTACGGACATTTAGCGAGCAGTGATGCCCTCCATGAGTCACCTTGGAGCATCCTAGCCTAGCGATTGTAAATATGGCTGAGAAACCTTTGGAAAGCTATAAAATATGCCGCAGCATATTTGTAAACCTGGAAACATTCCCAATTTCCCAACAGAAACAGTGAATTGTTACTCATCTCTCAAACCAAAGGCAGAGGAGAAGATGTGTAAGATCTCGGTCAATGTGTGGAAGACCTACCAAACTAGAAAACGAGCATTTAAACCAGTCCATTTAAAAGGACTGGTAAAACATTTTGCTGCCATTGAAGCATCAGTGCCGCCATGGCCATTGCCTTAGCAGGCAACTCTGGTTTAGTCAGCCAACCTGGGACCCTCTGAATATCAGGGGGTATTTCACACTCTGTGCACAAGTAAGTCACAGTCAAGCTACAGAGAATTGTCTTTGGGCAAATAT
>CM067495.1:21217114-21255497 GCA_034552555.1 Semaprochilodus insignis | reverse complement strand
CAATACACAGGTTCTGGTTAGTTGTTGGGAATGTTAAACAGCTGCAGCTGTTATATATATATATATATATATATATCTGGGTTTAATCTAGAACAGACCAAAAAAAGTGTTAGCGCTAACAAGATTAGCTTAGCGTTAACTACTTAAATTCCATGATTTACGTGATGCTAGCAGAAATTAGCTCTGTTGTTTAGATGAAGCTGAAAGCCTAGTTCTAGTCCTGCTCTTATCACCATCATATTTACAGTATATACATGTTTTCTTAGATATGAGGGCTTTGAGGAGGATTTCTCTTCTCTGCTGGGTGTCCTGGAGTCTGTGAGTGGTCTGACCCGGGCGGAGCTGGACTTGTTCAGTCTGACTGAGAGATGGGCTTCCTGGATCCTCTCCATCATCCAGGCCTGCCCCACTCTACACAGCCTCACGTGAGATACACACCTGTCTCTATCTTCTCAGTGCTCCCTGATCGAGTACCTCAGTCACAGGGGAAATGGTCACACTGCAGGCACAAGTGGACCAACTGTGAGTGACCCTACCCCGAGGTCAGATACGGGGAGCAGTATAATGGTTATGTATACAACCAAACAGCACCAGCATCAGGTTTAGGCAGTAAATCAGAACCAGCGTCCTGCAGTCTGAATACAGCATAACAGTCTAAACAACAGCAGGTAACCTGCACCACAGCTCCCCGGTGCACACTCGCTACACCCTTCAGAACAGCTTGGGCTTGTCTGCAGGCTGTCTAGTGCTGTTGTATCAGTGTGTGTTTGGTCTTTACCTTTAGGGCGACCACTAGCATGTGGAATGGTTTGATTCTGGAGGAGGGAATCAGATTCCTGGAACGGTCAGACAAACGGCCAGACTGCACTCTGACTGTTTCTGGGTCTGTATTTGGTTCAGGTTCTGTCTGTATACGTCATGTGACAGTATTGTGTGGGACTCAGACTAGTGTGGTAATGTGTTTTCCTGTGTAGGATGAGATGCCAGAAGCCCACTGACCCATGCACAGTGGACCTAGAGAAAAAGTTCTGCCTCCCATAATGATGGACTTCAGCTGCAACCAGAACGTGAAGCTTCATTTTTGAACCTACATAGAGGACCAGTTGGGTGGGATAGAGGATCTGGGAAACCAGAACCAGGATCTAACAGTGATCGACTCTACTGTAAGAGGACCATTACAGTGATCGACTCTGCTGTAAGAGGACCATTACAGTGATCAACTCTGCTGTGAGAGGACCATTACAGTGATCAACTCTGCTGTAAGAGGACCATTACAGTGATCAACTCTGCTATGAGAGGACCATTACAGAGATCAACTCTGCTGTGAGAGGACCAAAGTTTAAAACACGTTTCCTGCAGTGCTGTAATACGTTTTTCCATGATATGGATCTGGGTCAATAATGCCTGGCTGCACGTTCCCCTTTCGTCTGCTTGCAGGAGACGTGAAGTCTGAAGTGTCTGCACTGAAAGACGCAGCAGACACAACAAAGTCACAAGCCATGGACTATTGCCAGCCATGCTAACGCAAAAGCTGCTGTTGCTTTACTTTATATACACTCTGACGAGCGTCTGCTCACACACACAGCTGCTTGCCATGTGTTATGGATAATAAGCAATGCCAGCACATGCTGTTTGGACTGTGCCGGTACCGCTACACGACTTTAAGGAACTTTAGGGAAGTTTCTTTATTAGCAACTTAGATAATGGCCTGCAAGGTGACTACAAAGTTGGGGCTGCAGCTGCTTGAGCTGGGTGCTTCATCATTGTGTGTCTAATGCCGGTGCTGCCTGTGCGCTAATTAAAGAGGGATTCTGTGGCTTGGTGGTCCGTCTCAGAGGAACGAGCTAATTAAAGAGCTGACACAAGACGGAGGGACACACGTGGCCACTGCTGACTCAAACTGCATTGGTGTGGCAGGCATCAGTCAGAAACCTAAGATCTGAAGTTTTGACCATAGGCTGACCATCAGCTTGCTCATTGAGCTGTGTAGATCTGTAGAGGGGCAACATATTAGGGCACAACAGGCCAATAGGGTAAAGATATTAACTACTAGAGATCACCATGAAACGTCCCCGGTTGATTACTTGCATTAAGATGATGAATTTTTGTGCTACAAGTTTTCTGAAATTTAATGTTTAAATATGCAAATTAGGTATTATTTACTTACATATGCACTCATTTGCATGCATTCCAAGAACGGAAATCTGAACAGTGGATAAATCAGGTTCAGAATGCCTGTTTTTTTTATTTTGCTGACATATTAGAATCAAAAAAGAATTATATAGTGGGGAATTTTGATATATCTTTTTTTATCACTTAGAAAAGCCTTAAGAAACCCATTTTTGCCATGTTTCCAGGTATTCAATGTTCCACGACTCAGGCTGTGATTGATGTATGATCAATCCCATCTGTAAAAACCTCCAGAATATAGACATAGAGACAAGTGTTGTATTGGAAACCACAATATAGAGGCACAATGTCTAACCATATCCATATCAGTAACAATATAGAACATCAATAATAATAAACATATATAACAGTAGCTGTCTATTACGTTGGTGTCCCTTCCATCTAGGCATTGCGATGACAGGTATTCCATCATCTGCTACATTAGTCTGTTTTGCCTTGCATCTCCTCACAAGAGACCATTGCTGTTGGCTTTAGACACACTTCTTTTGGCATTTTGAGACTATAAAGGTCCCACACAAAGCGACTTTATACACACGAAATTATACAAATGCTCCCCACCAGTATTTACCCCCTTGGTGTTTTTCCTGTTGTACCTTCAACTACTGGTTTATACCATTTCATCAACACAACATGCCTAGCACTTTGAAGCTAGGTAATTACAGCTGCATATCTCTTGGGGTACGTCTCTATTAGCTTAGCGCATCTAGCCACTGGGATTCAAGGTTCTAGCCCATTCCTCAAGGTTGTTCCGGCTTCTTTAAGTTAGGTGGGTTGTGTTTATACATTCTCAACTGGACTGGGCCATTCCATGACGTTTCCCTCAGGTGTCCTCCCACAGTCCAAACACATGCAGTCAGGTGAACTGGAGATGCTAAGTTGGCCCCCTAGGTGTGAATGTGTACATCTGTGTGTCTGCTCTGCAATGGCTTGGCGGCCTGTTCACAGGGGTTACCTGCCTTCTGCCCAGCAATGCAACAGGCTCCAGCACCCGCCAGGACCAAGAAGAATTAGCAGCTCAGATGAAGATGAAGAAATACCTTTGGCAGAAATACCTTTCTGCTTGGTCTGACTGTCAAGGTGCCCAGAAATCACGATGCAGGTAACTAGTGTGTGTAAAGCCAGTGTATGAGTGTAGCGGGGTCTCTTTCCACTGATGGATATCTTGTGGAGGGCTTGTAAATCCTATATGGTAGGTGTTCCTATGAGGGCAGCTACAAGGCCAATGAGAGTAGCCAACGAGAAGAGCTACAAGGTAATCAATCAGTGGATCTGTTGGCAGAGGAGTTGAGGTAGGTGACATGATGTGATTGAACAAATATGAGGCAGTCTGATGGGGCTGGGAGCCTGTAAGACATGTGGCATCTCCTTGTCCAGCCCTGTCAGTCTTGATCACATAATGTCACCTTCTGATCCCTCAATATACCGGAGAGCCACTTGTGCGACAGCTTCAAAGCCTGGCTCATTTTCTTGCCCCTACACACACACACACACACACACACACACACACACTCTCTCGTACGCGGCCGGCTCTGCTCTGAGCCCCCGAGGCTGCCATGCAGTGTAAATGATGCAGAATAATCTCCGTTCACCCTCAGCACTACGCAGAGGCGGTGGAGGGATATGGGAGAGTGGAGCCGGAGCTGGTGGGAGTCAGAGTGCAGTGCAGGACAATGGCAAACCTCTAGCAACTGGCTGCTTATGCTACAGAGCTATTGTACAACAATGAACATGGTTCACTGTCAAACATGGAACACTAGATCATTACAGACACACAGAGCAAGTCACTCTCGCTGTCCACCTGTATTGTGCTTCCACTCACTTGCTACTTTATGAGCCAGGGTGTGAGTGGGACTTGCTTTTAGCCTTCTGTGCTACACATACAGAGTACCTGTACCAGGCATCTGAATGGGAACTGCTGCATCGTTGAAGGTGGAGCAGACAGAATAACAAGGTAACCTCAGCTTCATCTAATCTCTGTCAACAAACTTGCCTTTTTCAACCAAAAGAACCCTGGTTCTTGAATTGGTTCTGTTCAGGCTCCATATAACCTTGGTTCAACCCAGGAATGAAACTTGGTGGGTAGCTTTGACAAAGCTCGGCTGCACATGTGACGTAAGCAAGGACGGGCCTTATCTCTGTACCTGACTGACCCAACAGCCATGATTACTGACGTTCAGCGAGCAGTGATGTCCTCCATGAGTCATCCTGTTAGTGCAGCACCATTGGCAGACGGTTGCACCACGCAGGACTACATGCACACAGACAGTTACGACGACTGTCCTTAACACCACGTCACCGTCACCAAAGACTGCAATGGTGTCGTGCCAGACTATCATGGAGTGACTCAGAATGGCAGCGGGTCATCTTCAGTGACGAGTCCCGCTTTTGTCTTGGTGGAGACGACCAACGAATCTGTGTGTGGAGGCACCGTGGTCAGCANGTGGTCAGCGCCAAGATGAACGGTTTGTTGTCACGCGTCACATGTCCTGAAGGCCTGGTGTCACCCCACCTCCACCCCTACCGCACCATCTGCAGGAACTGTGTGAGGATATTCAAGCTGCATGGGATGGATTATCACAGGACACCATTAGGAACTTACATAGACCCAGGTGCACCCCCTAATCACTGTCCTCATACAAGTAGGGTCATAACATATGAGACTCAATATCCAGCAAACCCGGGGCTGTAACACTTCCCGTTCCTCTTCTGGGTGCATACAAAAGTCTGACGATGGAGCCGGAGTAGTGGATTGGAGTTCATCCAGCTGCAGTTACAGCTAGCAGTTAGCAGCTCTCACCTCAGGCTCTCATCTCAGACTGGGGCTTGTTGTTCTTGAGAAGGTGAGAACTATTTGAGCTGCTGATGGAAAAGCTTTCATCAGTGAACCACTCACATTCCAAAAACCACCGAAGGGCAGTTTCTTTCAGTCTGCATCCTGGCATATGACCCTAACTCTGCTTGCAGGTCACTTTCATAGTCCTCTGTAAACTGCGTCTCCTGATACTTGAATGCTGTTTCATATCATCTGGATGTTTCGGTGTTGAATTGCCTGTAAGCGAAGTGAATTTGATGTCTCTTGGTATATAATGGCAGGTGACACCTCTCGCTTTTGCACTCAGAGCAGTGACTTCCTATTCAGTTCCCTCACAAATAAACATGCCCCTGAGAGTAGCTGGCTGTTGCGCTGTATTGTGGACGCCCACGGTCAGCTATGTGATCCTGGGGGTGGAGGGTGAGCTAACAAAATGGTGTATCAACAGACAACGTAGGGCATAATACAAACTACTGAGTAGAATTGACCCTAAATATTTTCAGTAGTGTGAAGTATAGTGGTTGGTAGAGTGTAGTAGGTGGCTGCCCTCCATGCTGCAGACTGGGGTTCAGTTTCCCACCTGGGCAACCGCCCTACATTATGTCCATACAAGTCCTTGGGCAAGACTCCCAACGCTACCTTTGCCTACCTGTGTAAATGTAAACTGTAACTGGCTCTGGATAGGAACTTTTGCCAAAATGCCATCAATTTAATATTAATATTTAACATATTCAGAATACATATTCTTAAACCCATTAGATGTAAATATTAAAATAAAGGCTTGTGGGCTGTATGAACAGGCTGCCTCTGGCTTTGTCTCGTAGGTTGGTAGTCTAGCACCCCTTTCTAAAGAGACCACATGCAATGTTGCTGCTTCCAGCTCATAGCTCACAAAGGAAGGAAGTCACATGACGTGAGCTGGCTTGGTGGGTACATAAGGTGTGTAATAGGCACTCGCAACTGATTTGGGTATGGATCCATCCTTGCAGATCACGTACACTCATATATGCTGATCATCTTCCCTGGGGCGGACGGGATCTTCCGACAAAGCAATCACACGGTTAGCAATGTCCGACACTGGTCGGAAGAGCATGACCAAGACTTCCAAGTACTACCCAGGCCCCCTGATTCCCCAGACTTGAGCCCAAGTGGAACCACCTCAATCATCGTGTTGGCTACACGGATCCTCCCCCACGTACCCTCCAGCAGCTGTGGGATACACTGCGGTCAGCATGGCTCCAGATACCTGTGACAACCTACCAGGACCTTATTGAATCAGTCCGAGCCCATCTAGCTGCTGTCCGTGCTGCACAGGGCAGTTACTCTGGATTTTCTTTTAATTGTAAGTACAAAGTACAAGTCACAAACTGTTCAAGAAGCACTTGCTGAAAAGATATAAAGGTTGTGTTAGGGGACCGTCTATGGGGTTGTCACGCTTCCGGGTTTCTCCGTTCCTCTCGCCCCTCCGAACTCCACTTCCCAGAGGGCTACGCTCGATGACATCACACCCATGTGCTCTCAAGCGGACGCGCCCGTTCGTTCGCGGTCACCTGAGTTTTAGTCAGCTGTCTTTACTGTGTGTATTTAATCCCCGCGTTTTCACATGCTCTTCGCGAAGCTTTGCCAACACTGTTAGCAATTCTGAGTGATCTTTCTGGTTTATGTGTCTTTCTGGTTTTGACATCCTTTCCGTTTTCGACTACCCTTTTGGCTTTGTCCTCCTATCGTCTGGTTGTTCATTCTCTGGTTTTCGATCTCTGCTCTGGCCTTTCCCTCTCCCTTTTGCCTTACCCTCCTAACTTGGTTGCCCCCGCTGACTGCCTCTTTCCGGTTTCAACCTTTTCCTGTCCCTGACTACGTTTCTAGCCCTACCCCTTTGCTGATTCTGCATTGCTGCTTAGTTTGTTCACTCCCTTGTATAATAAATATTCTGCCTTGGCTTTTAACTCTGCGAGCGTTGACCCAGAGTCTTTTGTCCTGACAGGGGTACAATTCTAGGGATTAAATGGGTAAATAATTCAAGATTAAAAAACAGAAGCAAATACAGATGCATATCAGAGATGAGAGGGAGAAACGACTGGGTTGACCACCTGTCTAAACAAAGCCCTCCAGCTGTCGAGTGAAGGAAAAGTTTAGCATCTGTGTCACGGCGCGGCTGAGAAGAATCAGTGGCCTACATCTGCATCTCCAAACAATCAATCAAACACAAAGGAAGCCACTGTTTCATTAGCGTCCCAGTTCTTCCTCTCTCATCTCTCGGCCCGCTGCCGTTTCAGTCGCGGTAAAAGTCCTGGCAGTTTCTCAGTCCTGGCCAATTTGTGTGGCAGTTTCTAGACTATTTATATTTGTTTAGCTGCAGCTTTGATCACATGCCATCAGCTCTGAACAAATGCAGTGTTTACATCCTTTCCACATCAGTGCTCAAGCACACCCTTGTGGTCAGAGATATACTGCACCACTGCATTACACTCATTCATGTTCTTCATCCTCTGGAACCTCATCAGAGGTCATTTTCTGACCACTACACCACAACTGGCTACGTGTGTTCTGGCTGGTTGTCCACCCATGACCTAATAGTGACACTGACGTGTGCAAGACCATGAACACCAGAGACGCTACCATGGCAGGGTCACTGCTGATGGTACACCACCCAAATAGGGTGCCTGATAAAAAAAGTGGCCAGTGAGTGGAAGTCCACGGTGGGTGTTTCTAATAAAGTGGCCAGTGAGTGGAAGTCCACGGTGGGTGTTTCTAATAAAGTGTCCAGTGAGTGGAAGTACAAGGTAGGTGTTTCTAATAAAGTGGCCAGTAAGTGGAAGCACAAGGTGGGTGTTTCTAATAAAGTGTCCAGTGTGTGGAAGTACAAGGCAGGTGTTTCTAATAAAGTGGCCAGTGAGTGGAAGTACAAGGCAGGTGTTTCTAATAAAGTGGGCAGTAAGTGGAAGCACAAGGTGGGTGTTTCTAATAAAGTGGCCAGTGGAAGTGAGGTTAGTGACAGAATCTGCTGGATTGCTTCAATCTCCCTCCCAGCTATGAAACCGTGTCCGATGAGTATCTCCTAACTGAATGTGGGCTATAGTATATGGTGGTCGTTAATGTGTGAGGGTTTATCATTAGACAAGCAGAGTTCAAACGCGTTCCTGTGATGAACCTCACCCAGAGCTCTCTGTCCTACATGACTCTGAACGATAAGCCGATACTCTGTCAAGCTTATCTGAAACTCCAGCCCGTGGTGTGTCAGTGCCCGAGGAGCGTGCGGGAGTGCTGTAGGAGATTTCTTCACAAATCACGTCTGCTCGTTTCATCCCCTCTGCTCTTCTGTCCCACAACACTTCATTATTCTTCCAGTACTTTCTTTAAGTTTCTCTCTCATTTAGTCTCCAGCTTCAAACTTTTGAACAAAAGCGCTTGGTAAGAGTGGCAGTTCTCTCCAGCCTCTCCAGGCGTCAGTTGAATGTGCAGTTAGATAATGTGCATATTCTTCCATCTCTCATGGTTTCGTTCTGCTAATTTTCTTAAGCTGTATATCACTGCAACCGTTTATACTTGTAGTGTATACTGCATACCATAGCAACCACTTACACTGGATACTATAGCAACCACTTACACTGTATACCATAGCTACCACTTACACTGTATACCATAGCTACCACTTATACCGTATATCATTGCTGCCATCCATACCGTATACCATTGCTACCATTCATACCGTATACCATTGCTACCACTTATACCGTATACCACTGCTACCATTCATACCGTATACCATTGTTACCATTCATACCGTATACCATTGCTACCGCTTATACTGCATACCATTACTACCATTCATACCGTATACCATTGCTACCATTCATACCGTATTCCATTGCTACCACTTATACTGCATACCATTGTTACCATTCATACTGTATACCATTGCTGCCATTCATACCATATACCATTGCTACCACTTATACTGCATACCATTGTTACCATTCATACTGTATACCATTGCTGCCATTCATACCATATACCATTGCTACCACTTATACTGCATACCATTGTTACCATTCATACTGTATACCATTGCTGCCATTCATACCATATACCATTGCTACCACTTATACTGCATACCATTGTTACCATTCATACTGTATACCATTGCTGCCATTCATACCATATACCATTGCTACCACTTATACTGCATACCATTGTTACCATTCATACTGTATACCATTGCTGCCATTCATACCATATACCATTGCTACCACTTATACTGCATACCATTGTTACCATTCATACTGTATACCATTGCTGCCATTCATACCATATACCATTGCTACCATTCATATCGTATACCATTGCTACCATTCATACCGTATACCATTGCTACCACTTATACCGTATACCATTGCTACCATTCATACCGTATACCATTGTTACCATTTATCCTGTATACCATTGCTACCATTCATACCGTATACCATTGTTACCATTTATCCTGTATACCATTGCTACCATTCATACCATATACCATTGTTACCATTAATATTGTATACCACTGCTACCACTTATACCATATACCATTGTTACCATTCATCCTGTATACCATTGCTACCATTTATACCATACATCACTGCTACCTTTTATACCGTATACCCCATTGCTACCACTTATTTAATTTCTCCTAATATCTCCTGAAAAAGCAGGAAGCTCTGTACCATTTTGGCATCATTGCTAACAAGCAGCTCAACACAGCATAGCAAAATTTTGAAAACTGACAACTAACAGTGTCCTAGTTCATCTGCTACATTAAGTGTCAAAAGTATCAAAAGTGTTTTATTTGATTAGATTAATTAGATTGAAAGGCGATTTCCATTCCAGCACCAGGCGAGAACCACCTGCTTGGACAGGAAAGAGTTGATCTGACAGATATGGAAAATAACCAACAACAGTCCTGCAAACAGACGCCTTTCCACAATACCATGTCATGAAATTCAGAAACCTTTTGGTCCGCCCAGGAAGTATAAGACTCAGCGTGGCTCATGCACAAAGCTGGCAAAAGACTGTTTCTTGTTGGACAGTTCAAACCATGTGCATGAAACTCTACACTTCACATTGGGGTTCTGTACTTAGTACCTTCAGTGAAAGAGTAGAGATGCATTTCTAGGACCTACCCGTAGGGTGTGCTTGAAGATGTTCAGAAAGAACAAGGTCTCCTGCAAGACTTGTTGCTACCACCTTCTTTTTCATGACTTTGATTTTTCCTGCCTGCTGATTCCTGCTTTTTTCCTGTCTTCAAACCCAGACCTCAAACACATCTTCAGTCCCTCCTCTTGGCTTGTGATTTTCCTGTCTTGCTCAGGACCTTCAAACCCAGACCTCAAACACATCTTCAGTCCCTCCTCTTGGCTTGTGATCTATGCTTTGCGTGAAGACAGGCCCGGTTTGGTCCTGGTGTGGTGACTCGGCCCCGGTAGCCGTCGGTAAAATCTCCCTTTGAGTTGGAATCTCCGTCTGCGCTTTTAATGATACGGGATGCAGCGGTAAGCAGGGTGTTCATTAAACCTTTCTCTCATAGACCTTAACCCTCCCACAGGAAGGTGTACCCACTAACCTGCCACCAGTTTGTGAAACTTGGATCTCTAATTAGACCATTAGGCCAGCGAGGGAGAGAGCGAGTGGAGCGAGGCTGCGGTCGTTAATTAATTTCAGATATGAAAGGAAGGGGGAAATCAGAGGGACGTAAGGCTCCCGTAGAGTCCACTGAGAGAAACGTGGCTGATGGCAAAGATGGCAAATTCACAGAAGATGGTTTTACGTGTGGCTACTGGCAAAACCACAACAATAGTGACCAGAGTGACCTTCTTGAACTGCAGCCACCCATGCCAGGTGAACACTTCATCTTCCGCTACAGTTGGTGTCCTTGCACTCTTGTACCTTCTTGAACCTTGTCACCATGTGGACTCCCTCAGGTCATGCGCTTTGGGGATGCTTGATCATTTAAGCTGAGCGCCACCTTGTGGATTAAGGAGACATGATACTGACTTGGGGGCAGTTGTGGGTTGGAGGTTAGGGAACCAGCCTTGTGACCAAAGGGTTGTTGGTTTGATTCCCTGAGACAGTAGGAATGACTGAAGTGCCCTTGGGCAAGGCACCTAATCCCTAGCTGCATCCTGGGCACCATGGATAGGGCTGCCCAATGCTCCAGGCAAGTGTGCTCACTGCTCCTAGTGTATGTGGATGTATCACTTCACAGATGGGTTAAATTTGGCATTAACTGCAAATATGTAATCTAATTTCCTTTGAAGTTTGGTCAGTTCAAGTACTAGAAACATGCTAGTTTACAAATAACACTTGGCCAAAACCAATCAGTCCTAAAACTCATAACTGGTACAACCCTAAGGGCAATAACCGGTCATCATTATCATCACATATTAGCTGCTATCTAGTCAAGGCCTTCAAGCACTTATTTCCAGGTTGGGCTTTTCCACCTTCTGGCTTAACCATCAAGACAACTGGGTCTTTTCAAGGTGTAAGGGTGGAAACGCGTGGTGCAGGAGCTAGGAGGGGGAAAAAGGCCTTGGTCCCTGGCTTCTCTGGAGACACACGCTCAGTACACGCTCCATGCGGGGTAGAAGTGGCATTTAATGGCACAAGTCACCAACACATCTCACCATTACAGTCCGGTTAACTTAGGAGTAGGTACATCAGACTGGAGGCTATGCTACAGCTAGCTCCTTCGTCCCGCACACAGAGAGCTACCGTTCAGCGCGCATGCGCAGTAGTACAGTACATGCAAGCAACCGTTACAAAGGGCAGGATGTTCTCCATAAACAAAGCTATCCCATTCATCCCATTCCACCAATCAAATCTCAAATGTCACCGGTATGTTATCGCTTTGGAGCCACAAGACGTCATCCTCAACATCTGATTTGCTAAGCTGAAGAACCAATTAGAGTTGGTGTTCCACACCTCTACATACACCATCCACAGGCCACTGTAACAGGAAGAAACTGAACACCAGTGATATCCTACCACCAACACTAAGACACACGCTGAGGCACATGTTCCTATCTACAAAACAGGAGCAGACAAAAAGGACCGGCACTGTACTTGCTTGTGGAGATGTGACGGGACCGGAAGGAGAGGCAAGAAAAGCTCATCCTTACCTAAAAGAGAAAACAGAAGAAGTTTCAAAAATGACTTTCAAGCAATCCCATTTCACACATTTCAAGAATTCCCTGGCACTGTTCTTACTAAAACAAACCGAACACAATCAGCCATCAGTGCCTTGTACCAGTTAAGTAGATCACATGTTAGAGGTGGGGGTCACAGACAGGATGCATGAGTCTCGTTTATCAGGCACTTTCAGGAGTCACTGTCACAGTTCAAAGTTCAGAACAGGAGTCATCAAGAAGGCATTAAGGTTAAACACAGGCGTATCTGTACAGAGACAAGCCAGAAGACATGTGCCAGACCAGAAGACCAGATAAGCAAGAGAATCAGAAACTCTGTAAGCCACTGTCTAGGAAATTAACACAACACACTAAAGACCTTGCAAATTGGATGTACACTCATCATAAAAAGAGTAGCTGTACCCAGAAGGAATCAACCGGCAGGTAGTTTCATGTTCGGCTGCCCATGTGACGTAAACAAGAACAGGCCTTATCACTGTACCTGACTGACCCAACAGCCACGATTGTGGCTCACCTGGTTCTCAGTTTCAGTGCCATTAGCATGTTAGCATGCATGTTAGCATGTATGCTAGCAAAACTGTTGTAGCACAGTTGGTGTGTCAGTGGCTGAATCCCAAACACTCCCTCCTTCCCATGTAGGGCACTGTGGAAGTTCTGGCTTCCACAACACAAGACATTTGTCCAGTATGGAACTGTGTACACATGGCTGAATCCCACGTGGCTGTGTATTAGACATATGATGCACTGCTGGGTGCAGGAGCCACTTATCCCACATGAATGCACTAAGAAGCAGAAAGTTATTCGGGATTCAGCGAGTGTTATTGCTCAGTACTCGGATGCGCAGCATGTTGTTTTGAATGAAACAGCTTTATTGGAAACTGTCTGTAAACAGAGCTGAGCTGTCTGTAGGGGCTGCGATTCCCAGGTTGCATCATGTCATTCGGGAGGAGCATTTCAACCAGGATGAAAATTCAAACATGCAGTGTGGGCTGTCAGCAAACAACATGATTCCTGAAACTGCACAGTGTATGCCCGGCTTCATAGAGACCTGCCATTAGGAATTGCTTTACATAATAGCAGCTGCTAAATATGCACTGCGAAGTTTACTTCTGGTCCGTCTGTGTATGTGCACTTTTGTCCTCTTTCATAGGGGCTAAACACTCAACGTCATAATGTACTTATACTTCAGGTTCTAGTCCTTGCTGTTGCCAAATATGACCCAACTAATCTGTTGCCAGATACTGGCACCACTTGAGGGGCCTTCATAGCTCCGTAGAAGGGATCTGGTGGTTGATGTTCCTCCCCCCACCAATCCAACACTGTCCTAAATCCCTTCAAACTTCGGCTGGCAGTCCAAAATACAACAGTAAGAGAGTCCCGAAGGGCTCAACTAAGAGCAGCTTCCTGAAAAGTATTGATTTGTTGGACGCACCGCTCAATTCCTCAGTGAATATGTGCGTTCTCTCATCGCTGCTTTGTGCCATTTGACGGCCTTCGGGGCTTCGCGCTCCTGTGTTCGATTCAGGTAAGAGAAGTCCCGCACACGCACAAACCCAAACACATGAACACATCCACACAAGACATGCACACCACCACTAATTAACTCCCTTCCCCAAACAAATTACTGTGCAGCAATAGCTGCATCTGTGAACTGGCAGCAAAGGCGCCTGGCGGAGTGGTGTGACGGCGTGCCAAGGAATTATGGAGGCAAATGGAAACGAAAACGCAGCTGCCAAAGCGCACTCACAGAAATAGAAGAGCTACGAGCGCTGGCCAAGAAAAGCACGGCAGCCGACGCGGTACGCTGCGGGATCAAGGGGGTTACGCTGCGAAAGACGGATCAGCTGGCGGAACACAATAAGTCTCAATAAGTCAGGAGTTCCATAGTTCACGTCCACAAACGGGTTAGCCTGAGTGCTCGCGTAAGCCACGCACAGAGGGAGACTGTCGATTGCACGTCAGTGGTTTGATTCATTAGGAGATAAACGAATCCTGTTGTGTGTTTAAAGTGGCAGTAACTTCAGGCTCCTGCAGATGGTGCTGCACAAGGATGATGGGGCTATAAATCCCTGCGGGGTCTGAGTGACGGGATCCATAGATTGGAAAACGGCTCCAGAGCAGATGTTAATGACTGGCTAAAAGGCGTGGCTGCATTTGGGTGTACCAAAGACCATAGTGTGAAGGAAGTATGAAGATGAAGAGTGTTGCGCATGGCTTTATGGCATCTTGCACAGCATATAGCCCCCTTCTTCAAGCAGTTAAAGCCATTAGGGTATGTTGGCAACTGTTGGAAATCAGTTTCAGCACATTCGGGATGGTTTAGACATGAGTCCATCCTCATCTAAGCCCTCTTCGGGTACATCTCTCACTCAGGAAACTCCATCTAAAGTTGAAGGCCTTTCCCACCTGCCCCTCCCTAACGTAATTACCCTGAAACCTGGGGAAATGGCCTTCAAATGTAATTACTATGGATATCAGCGGTGTGCCCCAGACTGGGAACTGTGCACACGGTGATTCAACAGAGAGGGAAACAGAAAGATGGAAAGGATGAGGAAGCATGAGTCACGCGTGTGGTGAAAGGGGGTCAATTTAGAGGAAAGTACCACACTGGTGTGGAGGGTTTTGTTCTAAATCAGCTACTCAAGAAATCAGATATTATAATATGATTGGATTATGTGGGGAACAAAATTAAGAGTGGCATGGAACATCTAAGGGTAGAGATGTACACGATACTGCCAAAAGTGTTCGCTCGCCTGCCTTCACACATATATGAACTTGAGTGACGTCCCATTCTTAACCCATAGGGTGTAATATGATGTCGGCCCACCCTTTACAGCTATAACAGCTTCAACTCTTCTGGGAAGGCTTTCCACAAGGTTTAGGAATGTGTTTATGGGAATTTCTGACCATTCTTCCAGAAGCGCATTGGTGAGGTCAGACACTGATGTTGGAGGAGAAGGCCTGGCTCGCAGTCTCCGCTCTAATCCATTCCAAAGGTGTTCTATCGGGTTGAGGTCAGGACTCCACACCAAACTCGCTCATGGTGTGCAGGCATCTTGGAACAGGAAGGGACCATCCCCAAACTGTTCCCACAAAGTTGGGAACATGAAATGGTCCAGAACCTCTTGGTCGGCTGAAGCATTAAGAGTTCCTTTCACTGGAACTAAGGGGCCGAGCCCAACTCCTGAACAACACCCCCACACCATAATACCCCCTCCACCAAACTGTACACTCGGTATAATGCAGTCAGAGAGGTACCCCTCTCCTGGCAACCACCAAACCCGGCCAATATGCATACAGGAACACACAGGGCAAGTCCTAGGGCAAAACCCTTACGGGTAAGCATCCTACGCTATATCAACAATGGTCCAAGGACCGCAGTGTAGGATGCTTGCCCAGGTAGGAGGTTGAACCCCACCCTACAATGTGGGAGACGGAGGTGTTACCCACCACACCACACCAACCGTGTACCACCCCGGAAAATTCTACCATCCTGGAAACTTCAGATCCAACACACCTGGCTGTAATGTTCAGATGCCCATAAAGGTCTTTGTTATCTGGATCAGGTGTTTACGGTGCATTAGGGTGGGAGCTAAACTGTACAGGGAGGTAGATCTCCAGGACCAGGACTGGATCTTTAGCTCTGCCTTAAATGTTATGCAAACCTCCACTGGTGACATTAATGATGTTGCCTTTCAGGAAGCTCCATCACCTTCACCTTGATTGATACTGATGGATTGAAATCTTCCCGACCAATGTCCAGGTGTTTCCTGTCTTGCGCCCAATGAGCGCTAGGATAGGCTCCATTCCCCTACCCCAATGACCTTGGAGGATAATTGGCTTAGATGATGAATGAATGAATAAATTCATAAATTCAAAATGCTGTTTTATAAAGTGAGCTAAACTGGTTCATAACGTTTACTGTAAACTTTTTAAATCAGGCTTTGAAGGACGCAAGAATGACCTTCCCAGCTGCCGTAGCTGCAACACTTGCATAATGCAGTGTTCAGTGCACCACAGCCCTTGTGCATACATGTTGCTGGTTGGCTGGTGGTTGACTTAATTCTGACAGACCGCAATACAATATAGGAAGCGTAGGGGGCGTATTCAGTTCACCAAGTACTTCAATGACTGCCACCGCCACCACTTTTCGGCTAAACCTCCACTTTTCTGGAAATTAGTTAGTAAAATCAACAGCAGTTATTTAGTCAATAACTGCGAAGCCCACTACAGAGTCAGCAGTTCCAATATGGATATGAAACAGGCCTTAATAACACACACTCTCTAAAAGTCTACGCTCCCGGAGGAAGCCTGTTTTCCTCGCACACCGCGCTCTTACTCTCGGTAAGACTCGTTAGCCGGAGTTTGTTTCCGTCTGTGGCGGCTCAGGAAAATTTCATCCTCCCTCCATCACTTTTTTTTTCTCCTTCCTCCTCTCGCTTTCAGATCCGAGTCCAATTGGCGTGCTCGCCAAAGCCTAAATTATTCATCCGCTCCTCATCAGTCCCTTCCACTGCTTAAATCTTTCTGTGCTGAGGAGAAAAATAATTACACTAAATAAATTCAATAATTTATTTAACGATGAACACATTTTTTTTCCCCTCCTTGCTTCGCTGGGCCATGGCCATGGAATGTTTTGAACTAAGGAGCAAGAAGAAGTTTAGCGCACCGCTGCGCTTTATGGGAATGGTCCTTTTTTTCCCCCGGAAGCTTCTAATGCGTTTACTACCAACGCCGGATATTTTCCTTTTGTTTCCGACAAAAGTAAATGCATACAAATCCTGTGGTGCATAATGCATAACACGCAAGCTCGGTCCCGAAGAATGAGGAAGGGGAACATCTCTCCGTATGCCAAGACATATACTATTCATCCAGCTCATCCGGCATTTCAAGGGTATTAATTAGGAATATCCTCCTACACATACTAATATTGGATGATCAGTTCAAAAATTCCCGTAACCACATTCCTGAACTTTGTGGAAAGCCTTCCCAGAAGAGCTGAAGCTGTTATAGCTGCAAAGGGTGGGCCGACATCATATTAAACCCTACGGATTACGAATGGGACGTCACTCAAGTTCATATGTGTGTGAAGGCAGACGAGCCAATACCTTTGGCAATATAGGGAACATTATATACAGCCTTAATCAGTGCACATACCTGTTTTAACATCCACTGCGGAATGCTACGGTCTACCTAAGGTTTCTACAGGACATCGGAGGAGGACATTTGGACACACTCCGAGCACGCTCCTTCACAAAGGTGAGTAATAAAAGCAATTAACGTCTCTAATTGCCGCTCTAAATCAAATTTTCCTACTCCGCGGATTTGATGGACTGAGCTCGGGGTTACGAGCAGCTTCAATTGAACGGCCGCTCGTAAAAGGATTTACTGCTCCGGCCGGCAGCCTCTAGGAGTGTAAATAAATCTGCAGAATATGTGCGGGACGGTCATATTTCCTCCAGCCCCAGAGGGCACATCCATCCAGCAGGGTTTCAAACCCTCTTGAATAGCGCTTAAGCAGCTCATTACAGGGCACTGTCTGATCAGTCAATAACCATCATCAAAGTTCTCCGCACGATCCACAGTAGTCAGCACAAGGGGGATCTCTGACTATTGCGATGGAGCTCCAGCGCATGAATTTATGATCCTTCTGAAGGTTTTATCAGAAATCAATAGCAATAGCTCTCCTAGTGTTGATCACAGCGGGGCAGGAATACAGTGTTGGGTGAAAGCCGTCCAGTTAACTTCTTGTCGTTGAGCAAAGTGACAGGGGCGTGTTTTATTGAGCAGATAAGTGAAGCTGAGCGAGGTAAGCTTGTTTTTCGTGTGTCAGCGGCTCACGGAAAAAGAATGAGCGGACCTCCCACGACTGCAGGCAACCGGGGCTGCTCAAAAACGATATGACAAAAGGAAAAGATGGTGATCACAGTCTAAAGCGTGTCCTCAGTTGCCCATGTGGTCTGGCTGCTGCTAGCTAGCGTGTGACACAATAGGAGAATGACAGAAAAATAACAGAATGATGGAACGTCCTCGGCATCCGCCGGCTTGCACGATTCAGCTGACACGCTGTGTATGACAACAGATGGGCTATATTCTGTAAGTGCGGTGTGGAACTCTGGGGACCTTCAGACAAGGCCCAACAATATGTCTGCAACTTTCAGTCTACTTTAATCCAACTCAGTATAAATGATCCTGCTCACCCCAGAAGCTAACTCCCGTAGGACCCGGACTGAAGGCCTCAGACAAGCCAAACTGACAGTGACGGTAGAATCAACGATGGAGTGGCTTATTGTAGGGAGCAAATTAAGACCCAAACTGGCCCAAACTGGCCCAAACTGACGGTCTGGCTCTAGTGGTCATTGTTCACCACTGCTGAGTAGTCACCATAACTATTTACTAGATTCCAGAAATCACTGTCAAGACATCAAACGTATTCAACCAGTAATGAGGTTCAGGTGAAGGTACTGCTTGCTGTACTGCGGCCAGTCAGCATGTAGTTGCTGGTGTTTTAAGGTCTGTCTAGAACTCAGTGTGAAGTCTCCAAGAAACGCCGGTCCAGGTGTGTTAAGCTTGGAGATGACGTGGATGGAACTGGCTTTGAGCATGTGCAGTACTTGAACAACACATTAAAGTGGAATCAAATGCACATAGAATTCAGTAGTTTAAACTGTTCTACATAGAAGGTATATGATGTTGATTGGGGTGAAAAATGCGGTTGTACATGCCCAATTCCGACCCTGTGATTGGGCCCTAGAAGGAAACAAGCTGTTTTGCCTTCTATGGGGCGTTCGGATCGGCTTAAATGGATGAACGAATGACATGCTGAGCAAACTAACAGCTATGAAGTGGTTGAGAATCTTCTTAAAGATATGAGGTGCCAGGTTGGCTTCCCGTTCCCCAGCTTCCACCTTGAAGCGGCAGTGGCTTAAAGGGTGCTAGCAAATAGGCAGCCATTGTCAGCTTTGGTTGAAGTCGAACATCAACACCTGTACATGCTGTAGCGTTTAAGATGAAACGGAACATTTGTTTACGACCCTGGTGAACAGGAAGTCAGTTTCAGGCTGGTTTTAACAGGAACATCATCCAAACCCGCTGACAGCTAACTGGAAAAGTGCTGACATCCCCTGGAAAAGTGCTGACATCCCCTTCGCAGCCCGGAAAGGTTTTTTCTGCATGTATGTTCTGATGTTGCTCTTGATTCGTTTCTGCTGGCCTGGAACTTAAGCTGGTACATGTTCATTTTGGGGGGCGTCATTTTGGGTGGAGTCAGGACAGTTCCTCAAATAAGTGACCTCGAGTGTACGAGAACTCTGTTCACTCTCTGGTCCATTTTAGCATTTGTGTGGTCCCTGGCCGCCTTATTTTAGAACTCAGAGCCCAGCTGGGAAACACTGAATTATGGGAATACATAGTACTCATGTACTAGCAAATTTGGTAAACTGTAACCCGCAGTCTTCCGGGGTCTACTTGGATGTAGCTGTGTATGTGCCTTGAGATACTCCAGCCACAAAACCATATCCCAAGGTTCGTTATTGGGTCTGATCGGAGGTATTTCAGCTTGCGTTTGCATATGCACATTCAACCATGTTGAATATGTACAAACCACAACACTTGGGATGCAGGCTGGGCTGTTTCTTGCGGCTGTGCACATGTTTCCTGCTCACTTCTGTTGGTTTTCAGCCATGGACGTGGGCTGTCGAGTTTAGCTGACCTTCAGTGACCTTACTTTGGACAGTACTTCTTGTTACCTAGAGCAATCTGTTCCTCCACACAAGCTACGGAGATGTCCGCCATCAGCCGGAATATGCTCATAAAACAGTAGGATGTTAGCAGAATCACAGCCTGCTTTTAGTAAACAGCATTTCTAAGTGGAACATAAGCTTTTAAGTTCCACTTTCGGGCTTCCGACTAAATTGTGTCCCAGTTTCAGGGTCCCTGCGGAAGGAGCCACAGTTTTTAGGTTTTGTCTTTAGATCGCTGGCCGAATCTTTGGGAAGAGTAGCTAAAAGCTTGTCGGCAATTACGAAGTCTAGAAAAGATGCACTGAAGACAACGGCACCCTGCTCTGCTGCCCACTTCCAGTTACGACCCCCTGAGGTCGTAGCTGGCCATTAAGCAGGATTATCCCAACGGTAGGCGTTCACAGCTCATGACCTTCAATCAACAGCCTTCACTGTTTGTATTTCCTCCTCACTGCTGGAGGTCGATGTTCTCCCAGTGCGCCGGCTTCAAGGTTCCCTATCGGTCCTGCCTCGGACTCCTTCAGGGTCAAAAGACGAATTAGGCAGGCCAGCGTGTGCTGCAGTGCTTGGCGGCTGAGGCTTGATTTCAGTTGGGCCTTGAGTGTGAAATTGAGGGCAGTCGATTTTGGCTTGTAGGCTTTGTAAAAGGATCAAATTGACCTGTATTCTGTTACCGTATGGATCCCGTAGGTATGGGCTGGAGCCTGAATTCTACAGATGAAATGATGTGCCTATTGGAAAGTGACTCAATCATAGTAAACAACTCATCGTGTCCAGGCTAAATATTGTGAAACCAGTGCACACTATGGATCACTATGATCCTCCCTTCACTGGACGTCATTGAACCTCCCAAAAACCCTCCGACTAATGTGAGTTTATTATCCGTAATCGATTTGGGTCGTATAGGTACGTATTGTGGTCCAGAATCATGAGGATGTAGGATACGTCTGCGGGTTCAGAGTATTGACCACAAACAACCTTGTTTTGAGCAATTCGAGAAACAACTACTGAAATATTTAACAGCTGTAAACAAGAGGGACGGAGAAAGCAGCAGTACTTTAAAAGTCTGGAATTGTCCGTCATGTAATGTTGGTTAATAATCATTTCAAATAATGCAAACTAATACCTAATAAACAATGTACTGCAATTATCTACTACTTATTTTTTATTTTAAATTTATTTTTAATTTTTTTGGTCAAGTTATCTGTTTTATGGTTCGGTCACAACCTTTCAAATATGAGGCACTCTGGTTTGTTAGCTTCCTCAATCGTTATGGACTGATCTATAGACCGTGCATCATTCTGGACAGTGGTAGAGCTTTACAGCTTCCTACTACTTAATTTCAACCTGTAGAGTCACGAATATCAAACATGGTTTTTGAGTGTTTCATTAATTTTTCACCATTGCAGAAATTAAATAGGCTAAATCCCATACAGCAGGTGGCTGTAGGCCACATCTGGCAAAGATATGGCACTGCTGGCCCACTGTCGGCACTGGCAATCTGCTGGGAGCCAAAGTTGGCCCACATTTTTACCTGTCCCAGAACAGATCTGATCCACTTCTGGCACAGATACAGCAGAGTTGCCTAGTTTTGGCTGAGCCATGGCCCTAATCTGGCACATATGTCGCCCACGTCTTGCTACTGGGAACAGATCCCATAGAAAATCGGTCCCACAGATTTCCAAGAGTACTTAAATCTGGAGACTTTCAGGCTAGTCCAGATGTGTGAATGCTCCTGAATGTTCATCACGCCAGTCTGTCACATCTGCAGCCCTGTGAATGCCAGAACTGTCATCTTGGAATACCGGAATAGGAATGTTATGTTCCTCGTTAAGATGATGAGCAAAAGGCAAAACCTGGTTGTCCAGGTTGTACAATCTACAGAGGACTACCAAGACAACACAGGAGAGAGTCTTTCTTACCTGGAGACGAATGAATGATGCTAACTCTGGAGTAAGGATAGGCATTCTGACTAAATTTCATGTTTCCCAGTAGCACGTGTATGTTCCTGTGCGAAAATGAACTGATTCATATTTTATTCATTCTGGTTGCTCCAAAATACAAAAAACTAAAAGAGTAACAGCTGTAGAATAATTGGGTTCCATGAGTTCAACAGCCGTGCCCAACAACTACAAGTGATTCAAAAAAGTACTGTTATTAGTTGTTCTGATTTATCGGGATAGAATTTGTTGACCAACATAAAAAGGTCAAAAGGTCAGTTATTTTCCAAATTGGCCAAATGTCTGTTTTTCGGAAGAAGACATCTGACATACATAGAGGCCTAAAAAAATCTGTTCTATCCGGTTCCATAATCGCTCAAACGGCTTGGACCACTTGCCACTTGTGATGCAATTTGCAGACGGTCATTTAATGGCCACATTCAAATACAGACACAAAATAAAGTTATGGAAATCTGCCAGCCTGGAAAAGGTTACAAAGCCAATGCTAAGGCTCTGGGACTCCAGGGAACCACAGCAAGGTCCATTACCCACAAAGGGAGAAAGGGACTTGTGGTGAGCCCTTCCCAGGAGTGACCAGCCTATCAAGCTTTCATCGAGAGCACATCAAGGACTCATCGAGGAGGTCACACCAGAAAACCAGACAGACATCTAAAGAACTGCAAGCCTCATTTGCCTCAGGTAAGGTCAGTGTACATGATTCCTCAATAACAAAGATGATGGGCAAAAATGGCCCCCAAACCTTTGGGACACCATTCTGAGGACTGTGGTGTCAGTGGTGGAACTTTTTGGAAGCCATGGGTCCTGCTGCGTCTGCCGTAAAGCTAGCACCACATTCATCCATAAGAACATCATACCAGCCGTGAAACATGGTGGTAGTAGTGGGATGGTCTGGAGCTGCTTTGGTTCAACAGGACCTGGAGAACGTATCATAATGGAAAGAACCATGAATTCTGTTCTCTATCAGAGAAGGAGAATGTCCACCCATTAGTCTGTGGCCTAAAGCTCAGGTGTAGGTGAGTTAGGCGGGAGGACAATGACGCAAAGCACACAGGGAAGTCCACATCTGTTTTTTGTTTTTTTTGTTTTTTGTTACTTGTTTTTTGTTACTTGCCATACGTGTTGCTCTCACCAAGACAAATTCCTTGTATGTGTAACATACTTGGTGAAATAAAGAGATTCTGATTCTGATTCTGATTCAAAGGAAATAGGTTTTGTAGAGACTGAGTCAAAGTCCTGTCTTGAATCCCATTGAGAATCAGAGGCAAGACCTTAAATAAAGGACTTATCGCAAGTTTGACCTCAGTTGTTATAGCCAAGAGAGGCATAAACAGCCACGACTGTGGACATTCAGCAAGCAGTGATGCCGTCCATGAGTCAGCCACACAGACCGTTATGCCGACTGCCCTTAACACCACGTCAACGTCACCAGAGACTGTAATGGTGTCGTGCCAGACTGTCATGGAGTGACTCATGGCAGCGGGTCATCTTCAGTGACGAGTCTCGCTTTTGTCTCGGTGGAGACGATCAACGAATCCGTGTGTGGAGGCACCGTGGTCAGCACCAAGATGAACGGTTTGTGGTCACACGCCCAGAAGGCCTGGTGCCACCTCCACCTCCACCCCTACCGCACCATCTGCAGGAACTGTGTGAGGATATTCAAGATGCATGGGATGGATTATCACAGGACACCATCAGGAACCTCTACAACTCCATGCCGAGACGTCTGCCATGTTGGGTTAGCCAACATGGGGGCCTGACGCCATACTGAGAGACACTGCTAATTAATATTGTCCATATCATCATTTATTGTTCCTGGTAACCTTTATCTTCCTTCCCCATAGCACTGCAATCCCACACCTCCTTCTGGGTGCAGCTGTTCTGTTGATGTTGAGATATATATATATACACACACAACCCTTACCTTGGCTTGAGTCATACTGCTGTGATGGGAGCACTGCTTGAAGGACATCTTACCCTTTTATTCTCCAATACGATCCTATTCCCTCCGCCCCCGAGAGAGAAACAACGGGTTGTGACATGTGGCGCATGTCTCTCGGCGTGCCGAACGAGCGTGTCCAGTGTCAGATTTAATATGGGCTTCTGCCCTCTGCCGCCACCGAGGCTGGAGCTGCCATTGGCAGCACATCTCTCACTGATTTGTCTTCATACTGGCTGACAGACCACACACTCTTCCAATTTCTCCTTAAACCATTCTCATCCAGCCTCTCTCTCTCCGTCTCTCCCTCTGTCTTTCGCTTTTGCCTTCTTATTCTCACTCCTTTTCCTTTACCTCCCTCTCCATCCATCTCCCCTAACATCATTAAGATGACATAGCGTGTCTACATTTGCCACATTCCCCATTATGTGTGGGTTCTTCAAAAGGGTCTCCACATTCCAGGCAACTCTATTGAGGCCCCTTGAAGGAAAGTAAGGGCCCTTTGCGGTTCACCTAAGGGCACCCCTGTGGCCCCCCCAGTTTGAGGAACACTTCTCAGAGGAACTATACACGGCAAGGTTCTTTAGGGAACCAAAGTGGTTCTCCTACGCTCCTTTTTTTGAGAGTGCACACCGCACAGAGAGAGAACAGTCAGTCCTGCTTCGAGCCTGAAAGCAGTCCGTCGTTTCCAATAAGGCAAGTGGTATCTCTGCTGAAACTTCTGCGGGTAGGGCTCGTGGGCTGAGAGCAGAGGAGCGCGCTGGGCTGCTTTCGGCCCATCGCATGGACCGAGATCAGACACCTCCGCAAGGCATCTCCAGCCTGGTCTCAGAGGAGCTGGTAGAAAGGTGGAATCAAAGAGAGCCGCAGGGGGAGAGTTCTGGGAGAGCGAAATCAAACGTGCTCCCACTGAACGGAGGGAAGAGCCCACCGCTGTTCGCCTGCCGTGAAAGGTGCGCTTCGCTCGTTTGAAGGTGGGCACATGCTCATACACACGCCTACACGCGTCTGAAGTAAGCGTCTATAACCAGTGGTCTTTTCTGCAGTCCTTGAACTCTGATAGAGGGATTTCAACTAGATCTTCAGAGCTTTACTTTTTATTTACAGGCAGTTTTCTTTCCCCTCCTCCCCTCCTCCTTTCTCCCTTGTTTCCTTTTTTCAACTTTCTCCTCCACACTTGTTTGCTCTTCAACCCATTTCAACCCGGGTGTTGCAACAAAACGAATATCAGAGAAACAATGTAGATAGAGATGTATGGTCAAGAATGGTCTGGCTTAGTTGGTTAGTTGGGCAAACGAAATGTCTTATGTAATTTGATGGGTCATTGTCATGACCTCCAAGACTTTTGGGACGATATTCTGAGGACTATGTCGTCAGTGGTAGAACCTTTGAGTCCTGGCTTGACGTCAACACCACATTCCACCATAAGAACATCATACCAACAGTGAAACATGGTGGTGGTCATGTGATGGTCAGATGGCTGCTTTGGTTCTGCAGGACCTGGAGGACTTGTCATAATTGATGGAACCATCAAGAAGAATCCAGAGAATCCTGAAGGAGAACATCTGCCCATCAGTCCATGGCCTAAAGCTCAGGAGTAGTTGAGTTAAGCAGCAGGTTAATGATCCAAACAAAATCTCATGCCTAACTTGATGGGTCATTTCCATTACCTTCTACCTGACCCTCTGGGTTTTGGAGTCGCTGGTGGTTTTACACATATTAGAGTCACTGCTAAGTTAAGAGTAGTCCATTTTGAAGTCTGCTATTAGACTTCAGCCTGTGTCATACATCTTGATGTATTAATGTCACATGCAAATAGAGAAAGCTTGGAACAGTGGTGAACCTTTCCAGGAGTGGCCAGCCTACCAAAATTTCACCAAGAGCACATTGATGATTCTTTTAGCAGGTAACAAAAGAACCCAGATGGACATCAAAAGAACGGTAAGCTTCATTTACCTCTGTTAAGGCCAATGTATTCAATTCTATAATAGGAAACAAACAAAAATGGCCTCCATGGGAGAGCTGCAGGGTGCAAACCCACTGCTGCCCAAAAAGAACATCTAGAGCTCAAAAACATCTACACCATCCCCAAACCTTTCGGACAACATTCTGAGGACTGTGGTGTCATTGGTGGAACCTTGGGTCCTGTTACATCTGGCTTGAAGTGAACACCACATTCTACCATAAGAACATCAAACCAACAGTGAAAGATGGTGGTGGTAGTGTGATGGTCAGGAGCTGGTTTGGTTTTGCAGGACCTGAACAACTTGTGATAATTGATGGAACCATGAATTCTGCTCTCTACCAGAGAATCCTGAAGAAGAAGGTCTGCCCTTCAGTTTGTGACCTAAAGCTCAGGTGTAGCTGAGTTAAGCAGCAGGACAATGATCCAAACAACTTGTCATATGCAACTTGATGGGTCATTTTCATTACCTTCGACCTTTTCTTGCTGGATATTATTTGGGAGGTGTAAACCATTCTCAGCACAACAGTAACACAGATATGGCCATGGCGTTGTAGTTGTTGGGGGGTTTCATACATATAGCAGTGTTACTGCTAAGTTGAGAGTGGTCGATTTTGAAATCTGCTTTTAGACTTCAGCCAGCTTGATGTTTAGGTCTCATACGCTAGAGAACATTAATCTAATAAACACATGTGCCAGTAGGAGATCATACACTATCGATATTAATTAACACACGGTAGCAATATTCTCAAAAACATAGTGTTGATTTTTAATTAATAGTTTAATGTAAATAAGGGCTCGCTGCTAGCATTAGCATTAGCAAACCTATGCATATGGTGATTTTTAGCAATACACAGCCCTAATTCACTTACATGCTCGGAAGACATATCCTTCAACAAGTTTTGACTGAGTTCTCTTTTACAGTCATCAAATTCATCTCCTCGGGGAAGGGGTACGGAGCACAACCACAATTACATGCATGCAATTGGACGTTTCTACTAAAGATGTCCCCAAAAACTTATATGCAGCTCTGACAAGTATTTATGAAAATTTGACAAACAGACAAGAATGATATTCAGATTTCATTTCTGAGCCCACTTCAGATTGCTAGACCAGGTTACCCGGCCTTGTTCCTCTAACACTCATAGAAACTAGCATGCTAGGATTGGGAGAGTCCTTTGAATAAAGGCACACTGTGTGAAGAAACCGGCTCAACGTGGGGAAAGAGGCTTTCAGGCCCTGCTGTGTCAGGACAAAGAGAGAGATGGACTTCTAGCTGGGACGTGGAGCACACAATGACAGCTGTAGCAGAGCACCAGTCGTATGCCTGCCGCAGCCAGACACACACAGCTGTGGAAAGGAAACTGTCAAAACTGCAAGGTTCTGCTGAGACATTGTGAAATGGCCTCTCCGTTCACGTTTACTTTCAGAGTAAAACTACCAAACTGGGAAAGAAAGAACGGTCAGAACATTCAAAACTGTCAGAACCTTTGGAAGAAAAGAAGGAACGGTCAGAACCATACTTTTACCACTGACCATATGGTCACCAGACAAAAACCATGGCTCCCCTGTGACTGAAACGTACCTAACAGCATGGAACACCTCCAGGAGCACCAATAACAGCTGTGATTGGATTTGGCATGAACTGGACAAGTTTCTGGATGTAGGCCACATCAGTGTTCAGACACTCTTACATCAAAGAATTGGTCAGCTGGTCCAGATTTGGTGGATGCCTTCCCTGGCATTTTACTGGTTGTTCTAGGTAGTCCCACAGATCTTCAAGAGGATTCAAATCTGGGGATTTTGCAGGGCAGATGTGTGCATGCTCCCGAACGTTCATCATGCCAATGAGTCACATTTGCAGCCCTGTCATTTTGGAATACCGGAATAGAAATATTATGGCAAAGGCAAAACCTGGAGCTCAGATCAAATCTACTGTCACCTCAACCAAAGAGCACATTTCCATACCCATTAAAAGCCCCCCAGTCATCCATAGGTCTCTAGTAATGATCCTGGGTTAAGTGAACTAGCAAGCAAGACAGCTAATCAGCCCAATTAGCTGCTGCAGATTGTAATATTATAGCAACCAAAAAGACAATTACAACTTTAAATAAGGTTATTATGGTGCTTCCAGTTCCATCTCTCAAGCAGGTGAAGAACGTCACGAGAGGGCATCATGAACGAACCCTCTGGATTATTACAGTAATAAAGGCAGCACTTTCATTTGGCCAGGTAAAATAAGAGCACCTTACTAAACGGCAGTTACGAGTGCCATTCCGAGAGCCTCCCAGTGGGAATCGAACTCTTTCTCCAGGCACTGTGGTCAGATTAAAAACCACAGTGCTTAACCTGCCCCTTGGATTGAGAGACTGGGTCAAGGACACAGGGAAAACTGGAGGCATAGAAGAAATAGAAGGTGATTGCTGTGGGCGAGGAGCAGCGGTGTCCATTTGGCACAGGTTGGCCAGGTTAGCACATCCATTGTTTGTTTATGGGTTGAACAGATAGCGTGGGCGTGCATAAACACAGGAGAGAATCCACCTTAGAGGTTAGTTATGTGTACACAGGCTCTATTTCAGGTATTCACAAAGCCAAGAGATCCCACAAAAGCAAAAGCAAAGTTCTGGAACCGTCTCTGGCCTTCAACAACAAAAAGCCTTCTGGTAGCAATACTAATAAAGGCTCGGAAATTCAGCACAAGCTCCCACAGTTCTGGAACGCCAAACTGGAGGTTGTAAACTAAAGAGGAACAAATACTTGAGATGCTTCTTGTGGTCCTGCATGCAGAAGCCTTTAGGTGACTGCAGTAGTCTTACTATGCTTGCTTTTGAACTAAATTGGTTCAAACCTGACCAAGACCTAAGATGCAGGCACTGTGCTGCCCTCTGGTGGAAGCTAGTGTTCCGGTATCTCCTAAAGCGGTATTCCGGGCTGAAACTAGAATTTAAAGTGATATTTGTCATGTCCTGTAATATTCCGTAGCGCGATACTGTTTACCTGGCTTTTCCCCGCTGTATACCACTTTTTGTGTTTTTGTCCACCAGTGTTCTCTCTATACTCATCATTCATTATGCAAATATGTCATTCAACCATTAGCAATCCAGCGACAGCAATAAAGAGGTGCTATAGAGATGCTAATACGTCTTTGTTGTCCAAAGAAAAACAAGTATCCTCAAAAGGGCAACTTTTCAGAAGAGGGCAAAAACCCAATTTCATCTGTCCCAGTCAATGGTACCAGACTACCAGGCCATTTCTGTTGGTCCATTCATCATGAATTTTTTTATGGAATGTAAACGGCAGCTGCTATGTTCAAATGGTCCACAAAAAAAAAAATCGACAGAAAATGGAGATACATGTTTTTTCTTTGGGCAGCGACGAAATATAAATGTGATATTCGACTTTCTAACAGTAAATAAAAGAGACAAACAGAAATCAGCAGCCTGACTTCATAGTCATATTCAGTTTGTGTTAGCTACCACTCCCACCAAAGTCCTTGGCAAAGAATCAAATGTACGCAATTCCCCACTTATCTCGGAAGAAATCGCTTAGCCCACAGTCAAGACACCTCAGCTTGGTGTCCTAACTCTGCTTCTTTAGTTTAGAACTGAAGCTATAAAACCAACGATGCTAACCAACACCAGAACCCAAAAGAACCCAACAGAGTAACTGTAACTGTATCCTCATCTTCATTAATGTCAATCAGACCTGCTGATCTACGGTCCATAGTTCATGTGCAAACAGGCATATGGATGCTACTGATGTTCTGTTTCTGAAGATGTGTGCCCCCATAGGATAGATGATCTCTAGATGTTGACTTTATAAACTTTATTAACTTTTTTTATTAACTTTATTATGATTTACAAGCCACTACAGTAAGGTTAGGGTGGGTATTAGCACTAGGTTTAGGCTTAAGGCTAGGGTGAAGGGGAGATTTAGGTTTTGGGTGAGGTGGAAATTAGAGGTCAGGGTCAAGGCTAGGGTGAATTCAGGTAAATTGATAATCAGTGTAATGCAAGTTGAATGCAAGATAGGGATCTATGTACAAAGCTACAGTGGGCTTTCCAAACAAACTGAAACTGCAAATATTTTTGCCTCTAGGAAATTTGTGAGCAGGAAGGGAAGAGAAGGGCACAACCATCTAACATGTGGCCTACTAAACATAGACAAGTCTGTGTGACCTTAATGAAGACCAGGATGTGGCTTTAGTGGGTTGGTGCTTTGGTTCACGTTAATTGACCACATTTAGGCTAAATGGAAAATGGATAAACTGGATTTACATATATCCCACCCCCACCTTTCTGGAAGACCTTCTAATATCTGGGAGGTGTTGACTTCCATTTGACTTCCCAAAAGACAAAACACACAAGTTCCAGTTGCTTCCTCTGGATGATAAGCTGAGGACAATATTTGTACTGACAGCACCGTTTGTTAACATGAACTTAGACAAACATGCTTCCCAAGAGTTATTTGTGTCTCATGAGGGTCTGGGAAAAGGAAACTGTCAAGCTATCTCCATCCTAACTCCATTTCCACAAGCTAATCTGTCACATGGCCCATCTAAAAGACAGCCTGATGAAGCTGACAACCTTTCAGCAAACATGACTAATGCTGTTTTTAATGTCACCACTGCTTAACCACTGCAAAATGTAGTCCACGAAGAATGGTGGCTGTGGCTCTTCCGATAGGGTCTATTATCATAGGGTACAACCACAATAGAAGTCTATGCTGTAGGTCTCATTTCAGCATTCAAAGTAAATTGAAGCATATGACTAACAAAGTTGACCCCGTGGCAGTTAACACTAGAGTTCTGAATCTTGTTTTACTATCTGGCAATCTGATGGATGAATCTGGGTTTGGTGGATGCTAGGAGAACGTCACCTACCAGAATGCACAGTGCTAACAGCAAGGTTTGGTTGAGGAGGGATAATGATCAGGGGCTGTTTTTCAAGGTTTGGGCTCCTTGGGTTCCAGTAAAGGTTAATGTTGAGGCTACAGCATACAAAGACATGTCAGACACATACATGCCTCCGACTTGGGAAAAGCTTGGGTAAAGGCCTTTCCCTTTCCAGCACGGTCCCAAAAGTGAGGTTCATAAAGACATGGTTTGATGAATCAGAGGG
This sequence comes from Semaprochilodus insignis, assembly GCA_034552555.1. Taxonomy (NCBI): domain Eukaryota; kingdom Metazoa; phylum Chordata; class Actinopteri; order Characiformes; family Prochilodontidae; genus Semaprochilodus; species Semaprochilodus insignis. Next base: position 21,224,592 of record CM067495.1, on the reverse strand, counting down.
GTGGAGGATGTCCAGTGGCCTGCAGAGAGTCCTGACCTCAAGCCAACTGAACACATTTGGGATGCCAGTTGCAAGCTTGGCCTTCTAGTCCAGCATCAGTGCCTGATGTTCCTTTGACTGAATGCTCCCAAATTCCCAGAGACTTCTTGTGGAATCTTGTGGAAAGCCTTCCCAGAAGAGTGGACGCTGTTCCAGCTGCAACATGCCGGTCAACTCTATATTAATGGCCATTGTTTTGGAAAGGTATGTCCAAAACATCCAACAAGAAGCTCATATAGGTTTCAGCTGTTCACATACCTTTGCCCATATGTATGTCAGTATACTGAGATACGCTCATCATCAAAGAACAGCTGCACCCAGAAGGAGATGTGGGATTGCAGTGCTGTTGGGAAGGAAGATAAAGGCTACACATACAGAAGTAGTGTCTCTCAGTATGTTGGGTGTTTGCTACCCCAACATGCCAGACGTCTCGGTAGAGGTTCCTAATGGTGTCCTGTGATAATCCGTCCCATGCAGCTTGAATATTCTCGCACAGTTCCTGCAGATGGTGCGGTAGGGGTGGAGGTGGAGTGACACCAGGCCTTCTGGACATGTGACGTGCAACAACAAACCGTTCATCTTGGCACTGATCACGGTGCCTCCACACACGGATTCATTGGTTGTCTACCAAGACAAAAGCGGGACTCGTCACTGAAGATGACCCGCTGCCATTCTGAGTCACTCCATGACAGTCTGGCACGACACCATTGCGGTCTACAGCTATGAGGCTCGTCCGGTTGATTCCTTCTGGGTGCATCTCTTTTTTGATGTTGAGTGAATATGCACATATGTAGATGATATACATATAACAGAGTCCATTTGTAATGCATGGCAAATACGTATGGAAATATATTTGGTACCTAAAGCCACACAAATGTAATCTAGGAAATTTAGGGCCCTTCAGTTCATTGCTTTCCATTTCCTTCAGGCCTTTTCCAACCGATATGTTCAAATACCACATCAAAACACCTGCACACAAACCCTTGTAGTGCCATACGCGTAGCTTATACTCGATAAGAAACAATGAAGACTCTTGTTAACACGAGGAAACAGGCGTTCGGCGCCGTCTGTCTCCTGAGTTCTTTGAAGTCTGTTTGATAGGGGAATATAAACATCAAGTTACATGCCGAGCCCCAGTAAAAAGCTTTGTAATCCACTGATCTGCTGGAATTACTGTCAGAAGGAAAGTGATAACTTTGTTACACTGATTCATTTGGCAGCAGCGAGGCAAGTATTAAAAGTGCTCTAAAAATGCTCTTCTCTTTGCCTCAACTGTTGCCTGTGTATTCCTGTCCTGCCTCGGGCTGGAGTGATTTAGTAAGTGCTATTGGACCAGGTGTAAATACCGTAGCTCATTAGCCGCCTGTATCAAAAATCCTGTACCTGTTGTGGGATTACACTGGACGTCATGGGACAGTGGGTTTACAGGTTCAGACAAAAGTCAAGCTAGCAAGAAATCCTGAACACATATCAGCTGTAGGTACATCTAATCCCTAGCAACAAGCACAATAGCTACGGAGCAAGCGCTGTAGAAGTTTCCAGAGAGGTTCATTTGAGGTCTTCCAACTGGTCTGAATGAACAAATTAACCTCATCTCCAGATTTCAACACCCCCTTCTGCATTCTGTCATAACAGCTTGGTCAGTATTCTTAGGTGGGGGGTGCAGTGGGTAGCACTGGTACCTCACAGCAAGATATCTGGGGTCTGGCATGTTCTCCCTGGGTCTGTGTGGGTTTCCTCCAGGTACTCTGGTTCCCTCCCACAGTCCAAAGGCATGCAATCAGATGACCAGGAGGGTGTGAGTGATTGTGTGTATACATGTATCTACCCTGTGATGGACTGGAGACCTCTCAGTATGGCGTCGGGTCGCCATGTTTGCTAACCCAACATGGCAGACGTGGAGTTGTAGAGAATCCTAATGGTGTCCTGTGATAATCCATCCCATGCAGCTTGAATATTCTCACACAGTTCCTGCAGATGGTGCGGTAGGGGTGGAGGGGGAGTGACACCAGGCCTTCTGGACATGCAAAACGTGACAACAGACACCAAGTTCATCTTGGTGCTGACCACGGTGCCTCCACAGGGATTCGTTGGTCGTCTCCACCAAGACAAAAGCGGGGCTTGTCAGTGAAGATGACCCGCTGCCATTCTGAATCACTCCATGACGGTCTGTGTATACGTGTATCTGCCCCACGATGGACTGTCGACCTGTCCAGGGTGTTTCCTGCCTTCCGCCCACTGAGCGCTGGGATAGGCTTCAGCACCCCCGTGACCCAGAAGGATAAAGCCATGAGTGAGTGAGTATTCTCAGGCTATTAAATGTTCCGTGTGAGACAGTCGAGCCACTTCTTCCTCATCGTGTGACTGATTCAGAGGATTCATTATCCTATAGGAGATGGAAGGAGCTCACATAAAACACCACAGAAATAGGATGACCATGGACTGGGCTTAATATGATGCTGTAATCTGGGAGGAGCAGGGAGATCAAGCTCAAGAAGGCTTCAAAGCAGGGGCTCATCTCAGAAAATGCTGACGTGGCTAATAACGGATGAAAGGCCGTAGGGACCAGATAGCATGATCCCATTTATCTAATGCTAACTGGCCCCTAATAGCGTTCATTCATTATTAGCGAGTTTGGCGCTTTGGGGTGCCGAAACTCCTTCAGTTCCTTTAAATTGATGTCAGCATGAGGGCACGAGCTTACAAATGTAAGCTGTAGTTCTCTCCAGAAATCGTTACAGATTTGACTCAGAAGATCAACTGGAAGTAATTTGTATGAAATTTGCTTGTGCTTCATAGGCATGCCACAACATCAGCCTTCTGCATGCATATAATTAGATCCATTTTTGGCCAATTGTGCTTACACACAGAGAAGTTCAACCTCCACGTTTAACCCATCCATGCAGTTAGGTACTTTAGTCCTATCCTTCAGTTCAGGGTCTCAAACCGGCGACCTTCCGATCACAAGGCTGGGTCCCTAACCTCCAGCCCATGATTGCCCCTATAAGCAGTGCAGTCATCACCCCACTATATACCCCAATGCCCCCGTCCTGTACTGATACACAGCAACAGCAAGACAATCAGAAACATCGGCAACAATGCTGGATTCACCTACTACGCAACCAACATCGCAACACCCTTCACTATAAAGAAAGTGTCTGCTCACCACAGGCCCAATTTCTGGGCTTTGAAGATGGCTTGAAACCTGAACCTAATCATCCTAGGCTAAAACATACCACTCATGTCTTACTCGATACACTGACGTAGATGTATACTTTGATTTTTTGACCTAGCCCATTTCACCATTCGCAGACCTCTGACAAGAACAATGTTTTTTAATTCTGTATTTGGCTTTAAATAGTTAGTAAACTCTGGAATGGATGGCATTTCACTTTATTGGCCCCCATGTACATCATTCGATTCCAACACTGGCATGTCCACCGAAGGCTTGAGGCAATGGCTGACAACAGTAGTGAACAATGGCTAAGCAGATCCCGTTGCAGAATCTCAAGGAGTTCAGGACTTTGCCTAGCCCACCCCAAAACCTTAATTATGTCTGGCTCATTTAGAGGTGGACTGTTGTGCTTTAGATCATTGGCTTGCTTATGATCTACGCGCTTAGCTTTCAGATGACCGATTGATAACTGGCCATTATGCTCAGGCAATGAAACAGCAAAGCATCCATCCCCACACTATGACACTACCACCACCATGTTTCACTGTTGGTATGATGCTCTTATTGTGGAAAGCTCTGTTAACTCTACACCAGTCGTAACAGGGCCTTCTAAACAGCTCCACTTTCGAGTCACAGAACATTAGTCCAAAAGGCCTCGGGGACATCAAGGTGTTTGTGACAAGGATGAGACAAGCCTTTATGTTTCGTTTGGTGAGCAGTGGAATGCTGACCTTATCTGAGGCTAGCAAGGCCAGCAGTTCCCCAGATGTTTGCCTGGATGTTTGAATGAGTTCTTGAGGGGGTAGTTTTTACCACACAGAGCCAGTTGGTGTTGGGTAACTAATTCATAGACTATATAACTGTATACTAACTATATACCGTACATTTCACAGCACTGTTGATGTATTATCCCATCTACTAAGTTGCATGAAAACACTAAACGTCTGTGTTTATTACAGTCCAGCAATAAACATCATACTTGTTTTCTGCTTCTCCATGATTGACTGAGTTGAGCTGACTGGTTCAACTGGCTCAAGGAAAGAATTTGTTCCCACCAGCAAGCAACTTAACCACAGATCATTTGGACATGGACCAAGACTGGATATTTGGTGGACCACGATTCTCTTATTTGGTGGAGTGCTCACATCTGACAAAATGGGCCAAATTAAAGTAAACATCTGCACAGACAAATCTGTGAAGATGTGAAGGTGTCATCCATACAACCTGAGAATTCAGGTGCTGGAGTAGTACATTCTGCCATATTACCAGTGCATGTATTGCTGGTCTGAAGTAGAGTTCAGGGGTATCAGTTAAGCTCTATTAGCGAGTACAAGAATCAACTTCCCAAGTAAAAGTCCTTCTGTAAAGCCACCAATCAAATTCTCAGCTTAAATGGCTGCTGCTCTCCTCTGCAGGTCAATAGTTCCATCAGAAAGTCTGTTTAGTTGCCTCAGAACTGGATCCTGGCTCAAAGCTGGATGAAGCCATGCCAATGGTAAAGGCCTAAAGCCATCCATCGTCTTAATGATGCAGTGACTTTTGGGATTTAACTCGGCAAAGACAGCTTATGAAGAAAACAGACCATTAGCGGTTCCGACCAAATCGGCCTGGGTTTAGGCAGTGCATGCAGTTTGGGAATGAGGCTTCTTTGTAGGGAACGCTGAAGTGAGGGCTACTGAATCAACTAACATCGGCCAAAATGCGGTGGCCCGACATTTAAGTCATAGTAGATGTTGGGTTAACATTAACAACAAATAACTAATATACTAATATGCAAAACGTTCCTTGATTGTCAATTCCAAACCTTCTCTGGCTATTCCTTTAAAATCTATGGAATAACATTCCCAATTTCCTAAACCCAAACACAGTCCAGGGACATTCTGTCTGAGCCCGACTCACCCACAGCACCGAGTCTTGAGTCCAAATATGACAAGATTTTTGAAACCCTTATTAGTCTTCAGGATTTTGTCTCCAGTATATCATCTGGACCATGTAAACGTGTTCATACAACATACCAGGTAACAGAAGCCAGAGTTGGGCCGGCTTTCTCCATATTACTCAAACACTGTCAGCCCACTGTTTTAACTGATTATCACTCGTTTTTATGTGTTTCTCTATAACTGGTATGAGTGCACTGGCATTAGATCTCCCTAGCATGTTACAGTTGGCCTGGAGCTTGGAACAACCAAATCCATTTCTATCTTGCTGAGAGGAGACCTGGAGTGAGCAACCTTAGTTCCTTAATCCCTCTGTGGTCATAAATACAATGCAGATATTTGGTGGGTTGAGCTGTTGATATGCCAACCCAAGGAAGTTTGTTGCACTACATAAGGAATCTGAAAGCACAGCTGCAGAACTACTTTAGGCTGCAGCAGGCCTGGTTTATCTTGCTCATGTACGATAAGACAAAGAAATTACGTGCAACCTTAAAACCAGACCTTACTGAGCCACAACCTGGTCCCATCCCAAGTATATACAGGCCACACGGTTTAAGCTGGCGTAATCGAGAACATCTATGCAGGTGCTCGACCTGCGGAGAGCCTTGGTTTGGCATAAGGAGCTCAAACCTGCCTACACTGACAGAAAACAAGGTCTTCTGAGTGACACTCCAAATCGTGTCTGCACAACACGCAGGAGCAGGTGATTCTTACCATTAACCTGCATGAAACAAAAGTGTATACGTTGGCAAACACCACTAAATCACCTCCTAATAGAGTGCAAGATGCTGTGGACACTAGCCAATTGACTATATGGCCAAAAGTTTGTGGACAACTGGTCATCCAACATTTCTTTTGGAATTAAGGATATCAATGAGGAGCTGCTACAGTAACAGCCTTTACTCTTCTGGGATGGCTTCAAACTAGACGTTGGAACATTGCTGCGAGGATTTAATGGGATTCGGTCACAAGAGTATTAGTTAGGTCAGGTCCTGTTGTTGATTACTTGTTGAATGGAGCTCCATCACTCCAGAAAACGCAGTTCCACTGCACCACAGGCCAGTGCTGGGGGACTTTGTAGGGGACAATGTCATAGTCACTGTGATTGGGCCCATGGCAATACTGGCCCAAACATACAGTTCCACTGCACCACAGGCCAAGGCTAGGGGGCTTTATACTCACAGTATGCATAGCTTAGAACATCAGTGTGCAGTTGACACAGGTTCAAATGTAGTTCATACTTGGCATCAATTATAGAGGTGAAATTTGATCGAAGTCAAATCCCAACAATACCATAACCACTGTGATTGGGCCCACAGCAATACCGGCCCAAAAACACAGTTCCACTGCACCACAGGCCAGTGCTGGGGGGTTTTACACCCCTTTAGCGGATGCCTGGCATTGGACATCTTGGTGATCTTAGGCTTACATTTATGGCATTCAGCTGAAGCTTTTATCCAGAGCGACTTCCAAGGGCAATCATATTACAAGTAGGCCAATGTAGTGTCAGGCGTCTTACCCAATGGCTCTTATTGGTGTAGCACAGCATAGTCGCCCAAAATTCCCACACGCCCACATGTGGTGGTGGCTCACTGGCAGGTAGTGCTGTTATCCGCTGTGCCACACCAACCAGCAGGCTCTTGCACGGCTGCTCCAGAGTGTCCCAGTTCATTAGCCAATGCTTTTAAAGTACGCTGATCATACAAGCCATGTGCTCCGGTGGTGTGTAGATACTCTTGAGCATTTAGTGTATGCATAGCTTGATTCAGCCTGGTCACTGTGGTCATCTCAGCAAACAGTGAACATCAGCAGAGGTACCGCCATCAAAGGCTGGCTTGCACTGCAAAACTTCCTTGCAGGAAATTCCTAAGAAATTCCGTACTAGGAAATTCTGCAGCAGTTGAATTACTCTTATGTGAGTCTTTATTTCACTCAGGTAACAATATCTTTACTTAAGTATGTGTTTAGGCTGCTGTTCCCTCCCGCTACGGCTGGATCATCGTGTCCACCAGCTAAGAGCTGAAGACGTTAAGGAACAGACACTCGGGGAGAGAAGCCGCGGAGAGAAGGTCGGGGGAAAAGGAAAACCCAGCAGGAGTGCCGAGTTGCTGAGGAGTTACCAGCTGAGAATGTCTCTAGTGTGTCTCATTATAGCCGGCTATTACCAGCGCTGGCTCACAGCGGAGCTGCGGATTCCAAACATGCCAGGATATAGATGTGAATAGCTGTAGATTAGATCACACAGCGCCTGAAAAAGAGAGTTCTGTATGGATGGGCATATATATACATATATATATATATATATATATATATATATATATATATAT
>CM067495.1:21199503-21216614 GCA_034552555.1 Semaprochilodus insignis | reverse complement strand
TCTTCCAGGTGGTTGTTAGGAATCTTGTTTCTCTAGGGGCCAGACAAGGCCTCGTCTCTAACCAGGAAACGACCCTTGTTACTTCAGTTTTGGAACCTCCTTTTTCCCTATGGAAGTGGAGTGAACTGCTTGTTCTTGCTTTGACCGGAAACTGAATACGTTAAGGGTGGGGTCTCTGACTTTTGCGGAGTGCCTACCTCACGTCATATACTGCATTCCTATAGGCTATATAAGATGACTTCATAAGGTGAGGTAAGCTCAGCAGACCAAAAAGAGTGGTAGTGACTTCCCTTCAACTACTCAAACCTTCGTTATCTTCTAAGCTGCTTATCCTACTGTGTTGCGGTGGGTGCAGGAGCCTATCCCGGCACTCAGTTGGCAGGAAACACCCTAAACAGGCTGCTGGTCCGAAAATACCAGGAACTGTTTTTATATCCATATAAATGGACATTATAATCCATTTTATTTATGGTCCATTACCCACCAATATATCCATCGTGCAGCATTTGTAGGAGGGAGGCGGGTGGGGGGGTCGCGGCGGATGGTGCTGTTGCCTCACCGCAAGGGCCTGAGCTTGAACCCTGGCTGGATCATCCAGGGACCTCCCTGTGTGGAGTATGCATGTTCTCCACATGTCTGTGTGGCTTTCCTCCAGGTGCTCTGGTTTCCTCCCACAGTCCAAAGACATGCAGTCAGGCTGATTGGAGATGCTAAATTGCCCCCCAGGTGTGAGAGACTGAGAGTGAATGTGTGCATCTGTCTGTCTATGGATTGGCGGGCTGTCCAGGGTGTTTCCTGCCTTCCGCCCATTGAGCACTGGGATAGGCTCCAGCACCTCGCGCGACGCAGAAGGATTAAGTGGTTTAGAAGTTGACTGAGTGATACAGAGAGCATTTGTAGGAGTCTCTGCAGTTCTTCACGGAGACTGAGGCCTACTCCGGAGGTCGGCATAGAGCTGTAGCACTTTGTCCGTTCTCCTTCAGTGCTCGGTGAAAAGCTTCATCTATATTTAAACAGCTCTTTGATGGCGGGAGCGGTTGTTGCCAGCTCTCCTGCTTTGGACATAGCTCGCTGAAAACCGAGGCAAGGTCTCGCAACAGTTTTCTCGCTTGGAATCCTGTTTATAAGAATTCCCATTTACACGTTTCAGCCCTGTTTTGCAAGTATCCCCTGCTGTGAGACCCAAACGGGCTGATGTAAACTTAGGCTGTTTAGAAATTGTGAATCCCCAGTTCTGTGGTCCTGCCAGGAACGGATTGCTGACCAAACCTTTGGGAGCAACGCTTCCAGGGGTCTCGGGGAACCACAGACCACAAGACCTAAGGTGGGGCAAATACAGGACTTGGGACAATCCAGTGTAGATATAAACGGGGGGTAAATGAGTAGCCCTAGAATATGTACTGAAGACTAAACCAATGAAATAAAAGCTCTGAAGTGTTTTCCAGTTATTACCAAGACATTGATGCTCGTTAATAATGCTAATTTTGTTTATATAACTGAATGAATTCCCATTCCCAGTCGGTGGTCTTACACACAGAGGAATTAAACCCATCCATGTAGCACCCACACACTATTGAGTACCGAGCACCACCAGCCTTGTGATCGGAAGGTCACCGGTTTGATTCCCTGAGCCAAAGGACATGCCTGAAGTGCCTTTGAACAAGGCACCTAACCCCCACCTGCTGCCCAGGCGCTGTGGATAGGGCGGCCCACCACTCTGGAGAGCAGGTAGGGGTTGGATGCCTTGCTCTAAAGCACTTCAGTCATGTTCTTCGGCTCAGGGAATTAAATCAGAGACCTTCCGATCCCAAGACTGGGTATGTATATCCTCCAGCCCACGACTGGACACGATTTACGTGTATTGGCAGAACTAACCAGCATGTGGATCCATACGCAAAATCAAGGAAAGCAGGTACCAGGGTTGAGAACCTTAATTTGAAGGAACCTAGGTGACCCAACAGTCTAAAGGGCTGAAAGTAGGGATAGGCGGATCGATACCCGAATATCGATACTTCCGATCCTAGTGTTCACTTTTAAGAAACAAATGAAATTGAACGACTAAAATGAGAGATTTCTCTGATTTCTCAAAGAGGATGTAATATTAATGTCCGACTTCCTGTTATAATTTTGCTGACATTTATCATTTTTACTGTTGAAAAAAACATACTTAAAAGTACCAGGATTGGTCCCGGGATCCTAGCCTTGGTATTGCTTGGTATCATATCAGATGGATAATCAGTGGTATCGCCCATCCTTAGCTGAAAGCTGGGATTCTGTGTTCATTCGGAGTAATGGATGTGAGTTTGCTGTGTTAATGATCTAATTACTGGTAATAAGAAAGACGAATGGACCAGTCCTGGTAGCTCAAACAACTCAACTCATTAGCTCATGTTTAAGCTCTTCCCAAGCTGAATCACATGTGTTACAGCAGCATTAGGATTGGATGGGATTAGGAGATACTAGTGCAAGGGCTTCCCAGTGGTACAGCCTTCTAAGCAACGGCTGCTGGTCCTGGTCCTGGAGGGACAGCTTTTTAGTTTCCACCCTTAAGACACACCTACACCGCTGCACACTACAGGCTAGCACTATCTGTATGTTGTCTGTTATTTAGTTTAGTTTACTGTATACATTGTAATTTTAGCAGTGATATTATTATTATATATATATTTATATATATAAGCTAAATGCCTCTTTATTACATGTGAGTGGGCAGTTATCATATCATCCCACGGCTAGTTGTACTGTGTATGGCGATATATGTATCAAATAAGCTTTAATTTGACCAAACCTGACAATTACCAGAGGGGTGCAATCAGGTGTGTTTGAGAAGGCAAATCACCCAACTGTGCTGGACACCAACTCTCCAGGACCTTGGACCTTGTGTACCCTGGGTCCAAGCATTGGTCCTGGGAGTTTGATTCTGCCATCTATGGCCGGGAGTCCTAGGCCTTGTTCAGGCTGCTATCTTTGGCATATCCAGGTTATATTCAGAAAGATATATATATATATGATGATTTTTGCCCGATAGTCTAGACATGAAAAAGACCCACATGAAATCAGATTCTCAGAAAATCTGAGATTCAAGAAGAAGAGAGAGCTAACTAGAAAACTGACCAAGGCTAAACATGGGCTAGAACTCATGTAGTGCATTGGTCAGAACTTTGATGTTCTGGATCTGATCTAAAATGAGTTTGGCTGTTGGTTCTCAACCCTGTCCTGGCGTTACCCCTGTTCTGTTGATCGCATGTCAGTGTTTGTTCTTTCTCTATCACAGCTGTTCCAGCCTATCACCCAATTAACAAGCCTTTCTTGACTTGAACTGAGTGTGTTCACACGTGCAGTTGCACCAGCAGATGCAGCGTTCCAGGAGTTTCTCTTAGATGGGATGATGTTTGAACATGGGGGTCGATTCATTAATATTCGGTTACGAGGCCTGGTTATATTCGCTGGGTATGCTCTACTGTGGACACTGATATATCTAAAACACTGCAGTGGCTACTCAGGATCCCAAACCAAGGAAAACTGGGACCAGTATAAGAATTCATGGTCTGAATTATAGAAACATGATTTAATGTATATACACTGTATTTACAGTTACACTTACATAGTATACTTCCTTGCACTCATGATTAATGGACTGAAAGTGTGCTATTTTAAGTACACTAACTATGTACCCTAGTATGCTAATCATACATCATTAGTTCTATTAAAAGATCTACTTAAATAGAGCTAACTGGCCATCTGTACTTTTTTGAGACACCACTAAGATTCACGTAGATATACATTAAAATATACTATATAATTTAATATAATTTATACCTGAGAGTGAAAATTAGTACACTATATATGAATGTTTTTTGGTTGTGGGTCGTATTTCCTCATGCGCTCATGATTAATCTACTGAAAGTGTTTTATTTTTAATATACTAACTATGTACTTAGTATAATAAATATATATCATTAGTGCTATTAATCATAAACATCAATAGAACTGATTGTACTTAACTGTACTAAAACACCACTAAGATTACATATTAAAGTACATTTCTAGTTCATTAAAATATACTTAACAGATCATGACAATCGGAAGAACTGTGGAGTCCAACTGCTTACTACTGGCCTAATCCAAGCAGATAACCACCATGCTCCATTCCTGGTTTTCCTGTTGTACCTAATAAACGCAGCCTTGTTGTGGACTGTTCAGCCCGACTGAGGGACGTCGACGCATCACCTCAACTGTAAGAACATCAGCTGTCTGTGAAGCGTGTTGTACCACTCACTGGGTACTATGTATGTACCCAGTGGGCTTCTTCCAGTGTGCGCATTGGGTAACATGACCTTCATTTGCATTTCCCTGTGCGTTTAAGGCATTTAGCAGACACTCTTATCCAGAGCGACCTAAAGCCGTGCTTAGTGTTCCGTCTGAGAATGTCTCCTAGCTAGTACAAGAAGGTTAGAGTCTAAAACTCGCCTTGAGCTCAAACGCTGCTAGTAACTTGACAGAGTCCAAGTCAAAGTAAATTAGACTCAAAGCCTACCTTGCCAGCAGAATGAACAAATCCCAGTCAGAACCTACTAGCACACTGATTCTATTAGGGAACACCTCTTGAACATATCTGGATAGTGGCTAGTTAAGCCACCACCTGCTATTCTCACCTTGGACTAACCTGAAACCACAGCTGAAACTAGTAATTACAATTCACTCTAGGTTCAGCAAGCTAGCAAGACAGCCTAGTAGCTTGACAGAGTCCAAGCCAAAGTAAATTAAACTCAACCTCAAAGCCTACCTTACCAGTAGAATGAACAGATCCCAGTCAGAACCTACTAGCACACTTGCTGTATGTTCCTGAGATATATGAACCTGGACCTGGCAACGTTCCGGAAACAAGCCAAAGGAGTAATTTGCCAGTATTACCCAAAACGTTAATCCACCACTACCTGCCAGTGAGCCACCACCCCACATAGGAGGCTGGGGTTCGATTCCAAGTCTGGGTGACTATACTGTCTGACGCCAATAAGAGTCCTTGGGCAAGACTCCTAACCCTACATTGGCCTACCTGTACCACGATTACCCTTACGAGCTGTTCTGGATAAGAGCGTCAGCTGAATGCTGTAAATGCTCTGGGTTTTAGATCAGGAAGACGCTTTACACTCATAAATGTTCCCCGAGGCTTCTTTGAGGAGCCACTGAGGAACCACTATGGCTTCCCCAGAGAAATGTGTTTGATGAAGAGCGTGAAGAACCTTTTAAAGGTTCACTGAAACATCCAGTTGACCCCAGATGTAGCAGGGTTTGCTGTGAATACAGAGATTTACACTGCTGGAAAACACTAAAACTATGCGGGTCAGCGGGTTAGGCCGCTCCTCCTCAGATCAGTTAAGGTCAACGGCTCCGTAGATCCAGCAGCAGCGTTCAGCACACCGCCGACGACGCTCAGCTGGAACGCCATTAGCCTGCCATCCTTCCGCTCGCAGCCCATCAGGACTGGTCACCGGGGGCGCTGGAGTGGAGGGGTTGCCATGGCGACGGCTCCTCCGTTACGTAACCCGTGATTGGAGGAGAACGGAGGTTGAAGTTGGCAGGGGGGGTTGGTGGGAGGAGGAGACGGAGAGGAGAAAGAGCTTTGCTGACTTTTTCCGCAGGGCTCGGGTTGGCTTGAGGGGGGGAATACCAGAGCCGTGACAGCTCGTGATGATGGTGAAAAATAGACACGCTGTTGTGGTGTTGCGAGTCAGGGAGGGAGTTTTCTGCTGTTTGTGAGAACAGAGGGATTACTGTCTGGCATAATCAGTCATATGCTACATGATGCAGCTGATGTGGTCGAAAGATGCGTCAGTATTCGGATTTATTGTCGACTGAAAAAAGTGGAGGACAAATTAATATGGCTCTAATTCAATAGCTAGACAGTCAACATGCGACCAGAGCGCTCATCTCTGCTAATAACCGACAGTCTAAAGACCATTTACAGCACAATACAGTAAATAAGCTCAGCAGCTTAAGGTGGTAACTTCAGGCTCCTGCAGATGGTGCTGCACGAGGATGATGGGGCTATAAATACCTGTGGGGTGTGAGTGACGGGATCCATAGACTGAGAAGAGGGGGTAGAGTGCAGAGAATGTCTCGTTCCATGTGTGGTAAATGGCTCCAAAGCAGATGGTAATGATGGGCTAAAAGGAGTGACTGCATTTGGGCGTACCAAAGACCATAGTGTGAAGGAAGTAGCTGAATCTGCAGGTGTATGGAAGCGTACGGTCATACGGGTCTACCAGCAGTGGCTAAAATCCCGGTCTACAGGGAATTCTCCTCGGAATCATGCCAGGGAAGGCATCCACCAAATCTGAACCAACTGACCAATTCTTTGATGTAAGAGTGTCTGAACATTGATGTGGCTACATCCAGAAACTTCTCCAGTACATGCTGGAACTAGCTTAGCATTTGAGAACCTCACTGTACTGTACTGTACCTGAGCTGGCCACCAGAAGGTTGTGGGTTAATGTCCTAGTGCTCTTGCACTCTTGGGCAAGGCACCCAGCCCTGCTGTACTACTGTCTATATATATATATATATGGGATACAGTAGTATAACAGTATATCGTCGCTGTCCAATGAAAAACATGTATCTCAATTTTTGTGATTTTTTCTTTTATGCAATATTTCATCACATGATCTGCCGTTTACATTGTGTGAAAATGTCATGATGAACGGACCAACAGAAATGGTCCAAAACGGCTTAGAAAAATGTCTGGTTCCATTGACTTACATTATAATTAAACTAAGTTTTGGGCTGTCCTGTAAAGTTACCATTTTGGAGATACTTGTTTTTCATTGGACAGTGACAATATATATATATATATATATATATATATATATGTAGCTTATTATATACTATTATTATATACTAATTTGCACTGTCAGTTAAAAAATAAGTATATTTTAATGTAGTAGAAATGTACTTTAATATCAACAAGTAAATTTCAAGCACATTATTGTATTGTTTTGTGTTATAAATACAAATGTATATTACACATATATAATTATATTGCACACACACATGCACACACATGCACACACACGCACACACACACACATATATATATTAGACATGTAATAATTACAAGTACATTTATTTTACCTCAGTAGCACTTCAGTGTACTTAATATAAGTATACTAATTAAGTATATTTGAATGAACCAGAAATGTACTTTATTATGCATGTGAATCTTAGTGGTGTCTCAAAATAGTACAGTTAATTACAATTAGTCCTATTTAAGTATATTTTCTTAATAGCACTAATGATTATATTTAGCACAGTAAGTACATAGTTAGTATATAAAATATCAGACTTTCAGAGTATTAATTATTAATAAAGGGGCATATATTAAGTATGATTAAAGTAAGTAAACTTCAGCGTACTCTCCAGGTTAGTTCACTGTAACCCTATTCTCCAGTATTTGGCCCTCTGAGAGGGACTGAAACCAGTCCAGCAGTAAACTGAACAAAACAGGGCTTTCATGGCGACACTGAACATTAGCAGAACAGCCCCATAAAGCGCTTACGCCTGGTCTTCTTATCTGTGCTAGTGATTTAAATGGCCTGGACGTATCAATTAAGTCCCTGCCTTTTCAGCACTTGCAGTGTCACTGGAGACACTTTCCATCTGGCTTTAAGTACCTGTTCTTAAGGATTAAGCAAGAACGCCCCATTTTCCATCCTGCTCTCTGACCTTCTGCTGTTTCCTCTGGGGTGCTTGAGGACAAACACACACACACACACACGAACGCACACCAATCCGGCCAATCCGAGGAGTCGTCTGCCTCGGATTGAGACGCGGCCAGAGATTGATGGGTGGCAAAGGACCAGAAGGGCCCGGATTAATTTTTAATGGCTGCCACATTGCCATTCCACCTTCCCTCCCACCGAGCCCAGCCTCTAAAGAAGCCAACGTCTCAGCAGTTTCCTCCATAGAGGAGGAGTAAGGAAGGAGGCTGCAGGTGATTAGCATTAGCATGTGTTGAGAAGTGCTTTGCCATGTGTGTGTGTGGGTGGGTGGGTTGGTTGAAGTGGGGGGGAGAACGTACTCCGCGCAGCTGCCTCTTTGTAGGGTATCTGCGGGCAGTGGGGTCAGCTTTGGCAGGCCTTTTGTTTGCCCCTGCTCTCCGGCACTGGGGTGGACGGACGGCGGATGAGTCAGCAGTGAGGAGGGGATTTATTGCAGATTGATTAAATTAGCATTTGTCCGGAAAGAGCGACATCAGCTTGTCAACAAACACCGCCTCCCAATCCCCAACACCACCCCCCCACCACCAGCCCCCAGCCCCTCGAGGCTGTGCACCACTACCTAAACACACACACACACACATACACACACTTACACACATGCACACTTACACACTTGTCAGCCAAAGACAAGTTTATTGCACGAGCTGCCAGAAATGATTGACCGGAGAGACAAGAGATAAGACCGAGAGAGAGAGAGAGAGAGACAGAGAGAGAGAGGGGAGGCACATTAGATAGCAAGTCACTCCCCTTCCCCCCTATCTTTCTGTCTTCCCCCCCGTATCTTTCTGTCTCCGGCAGCGAAGGTAATAGGGGGAAAACGGCGGTGAGGAAATGTTTGAAATTGGACACAGAGACCATTAAAGCTCTGCTGACAAGCTCTCTTTATGATACGGCCATCAAAGCCATCTGCTATTTTCTGCTCAATTAAACCGCTATGAGATCTCAGATCAATTAATCTCACCCCGTAATGGCTTTATATCCTTGTTGGCCTTCTTATAGCCCAATATTTCTGTTTTGTATCACCACGGAAAAGCCTGGAAAATCTATACCCCTGCTCTGCATACAGTTACTTGTGCCGTCTCATCCATTGCCAAGGTTTTCACGACCCTTGTCTCTGAAGAGAGGCCTCGGAGTTGAATAGAAGTTTACGTGGGGTTGCTGGTGATTTGTAGCAAATTCAATATCAAGTATAACTGCTCCTTTTATCACTTTCCCCCCCGGAAACCCACCTTTGATGTTTATCCAGACAGCCAGGTAGCAAACAGGGGCCGACTTTGGGTTCCTCTTCACTTCCATCATTCATTCTGTCAGTTCTAATCATGATTTGAAGCTTCTACGGTTATACTTACAACAGGCATAGGATTCCAAGTACGTCACAGTACTATTGGGAATCCTTGTGTGTGGTTCCCACTCCATCCAGTCACGACTTAGGAACCCATGAAGAGCGGTCGAGATACTACTATGTTAAGAGCACTCTTGTTTATGCTGGGCTAAATCCTGTGTCAATGAAATGAATTGAAAATGAATGGGAGTCTATGGGGGAAATGAGTGATCGGGAAAAAAAGACAAACAGACGAGTGCGGGTCGGACTGATGTTGAGTTCATGTTCAGGGGTCTGTCCTAAGATAGTGTCGGTCGAGCAGAAGTAAAGTTGATGGGCACATACTTTTCCATCCTATTTATTCTTATTGGGAGAATATTCTGCAAAGATTTCTTGCTACATGGAAGTTGTGCATCCGATCAAGAAGCTGGATACAAGCACACCATTCCTGATCAAACCGAACATTCCAGAGATGGAACTGTGTCGATATGTTGAAAACCGCAGGAGTAGTTTGGAAACAAAAATGTGTACCAAGAAGATGATCATACCAGTGGATAACAATAGTGTTAGGAATTGTGCAATCACTAACTAGGTGTCAAATATGCCAAAATAGACAAATGTGAGGGGGAGGGGCATAGTTTTTCACAGCCCTGTATCTTGTCCATTGTCTATCACATTTCTGTATTACATTCATAGCTCTCTTGTTTTTTCTGGGCTAAATCCCGTGTCAATGGGGGTGAAAGTGAACGGGACTCTATGGGGGAACCGAGTGATTGGGAGAAAAAGACAAACAGACGAGTAGGGGTTGGACTAACACTGAGTTCATGCTCAAGGGTCTACCTTGGGATACTGTATGTGAAATGTCGGTCAAGAAGAAGTACAGTAGATGGACGTGCACTTTTCCATCCCATTGAGAATCAAAACGTTCTACAATTGTTGCTACATGGAAATTGTGCAATGAAAAAAGCTGAAAAAGCTGGATATAAGCACACCATTCCTGATCAAACTGAACATTCCAGAGTTGGAACAGGGTCGATATGTTGAAAACCAGGGACTAGTTTGGAAAAAAAAGCATACCAAGAAGACAAATATACCAGTGGATAACAATAGTGTCATGCATTGCACATTCACTAATTAGCTGTGACAAAATGCCAAATATGTCGAAATAGACTAAAAGAGGTGGGGGGGGGGGCATACTTTTTCACAGTACTGTATCTTGTCCATTGTCTATCACATTTGTGTGTTACATTAATAGCTCTCTCGTTTATTCTGGGCTAAATCCCGTGTCAATGGGGGTGAAAGTGAATGGGACTCTATGGGACGAGTAGGGGTCAGACTAACACTGAGTTCATGCTCAAGGGTCTACCCTGAGACACTGTATGTGAGACGGTGTCTGTCGGTTGAGCAGAAGTACAGTAGATGGGCGTGCACTTTTCCGTCCCATTGATTTTTAATGGGAAAAAATTCTGCAAAAATGTGTTGCTACATGGAAATTGTGCTTCCGATGAAAAGGTGGATATAAGCACACCGTTCCTGATCAAACTGAACATTCCAGAGTTGTAACAGTGTCGACATATTGAAAACCAGGGACTAGTTTGGAAAAAAAATGTATACCAAGAAGACGATTATACCAGTGGATAACAATAGTGTAGTGCATTGCACATTCACTAATTAGGTGTGACAAAATGCCAAATATGCAAAAATATAGGAAAGGGGGGACATATTTTTTTGTGTGATACATTAATAGCTCTCTTGTTTATTGTGGGCTAAATCCTGTGCCAGTGGTGGTTAAATTAATGGGACTCTATGGGGGAACTCTATGGGGTTCATGTTCAGGGGTCTGCCCTGAGATACTGTAAGTGAAACAGTGTCTGTCGGTCGAGCAGAAGTACAGTAGATGGTCGTGCACTTTTCCGTCCCATTGATTCTTAATGGGAAAAAATTCTGCAAAAATGTGTTGCTACATGGAAATTGTGCATCCGATGAAAAAGCTGGATATAAGCACACCATTCCTGATCAAACTGAACATTCCAGAGTTGGAACGGTGTTGATATGCTGAAGCGGGACTAGTATGGATACACTACCAGTGGATAACAATAGTGTTGGGAATTGTGCAGTCACTAAGTGTCAAATATGCCAAAATAGACAAAAGGGATGGGGGGCATACTTTTTCACAGCCCTGTATCTTGTCTATCGTGTTTGTGTGGTACGTTAAGAGCACTCCTGTTTATTCTGGGCTAAATCCCGTGTCTCTGATAGGGAATCATCTGCACTGGACACACTTGGCACAGGGATACTCGGTGTAACAGAGGTGATGCTCTCTAAGCCTTGAGCTCACAAGGCACTTAAAGCTTATGGATTTCCAATAGTCTTTTACATTGGCACTCCACAGGACAGAACGATCCGTGTTAAGATAAAGGTTTTGTTCTGACAGCAGCAAATTTAAAACTGTGGTGTTGATGCTGTGTTGCCTAACTCGGCCGGAAGTTGTAGATTGTTGATTGAATTACTAACATACACAAAACCCACTAAATACTAAGTATAGATGGATCCAGATTTTCTGTATGTTTGCCAGTTGTCACCAAAATCCCATTTCATGTAGATTATAAAGTATAAAGTATTTCAATAATGTGTACATCTACACATTTTGTTATGGAGTTTTCATATATGTTGTAAACTGATATTCACTTATACAGGCAATAGGTAATAATGGAAAACCCACTAGCGGCATATACACTATATTGGCAGAAGTATTCACTCACCCATACAAATCATTGAATTCAGGTGTTCCAATCACTTCCGTGGCCACAGGTGTATAAAACCAAGCACCTAGACATGCAGATTGCTCCTACAGACATTAGTGAAAGAATGGGTCGCTCTCAGGAGCTCAGTGAATTCCAGTGTGGTACCAAAATTTCCTCACTACAAATGCACAATGCATAGCAGTGAATGCAGTGGTGTAAAGCGCCACCACTGGACTCTAGAGCAGTGGAGACGTGTTCTCTGGAGTGACGAATCACGCTTCTCCGTCTGGCAATCCGATGGACGAGTCTGGGTTTGGCGGTTGCCAGGAGAACGGTACTTGTCTGACTGCATTGTGCCGAGTGTAAAGTTCGGTGGAGGGGGGATTATGGTGTGGGGGTGTTGTTCAGGAGTTGGGCTCGGACCCTTAGTTCCAGTGAATGGAACTCTTAATGCTTCAGCAGACCAAGAGACTGTGGACCATTTCATGCTCCCAACTTTGTGGGAACGATTCGTGGATGGCCACTTCCTGTTCCAACATGACTGCACACCAGTGCACAGAGCAAGGTCCATAAAGACGTGGATGAGCGAGTTTGCTGACTGGCCTGCACAGAGTCCTGAGCTCAACCCGATAGAACACCCTGGGGATGAGTTAGAGCGGAGACTGCGAGCCAGGCCTTCTCACCCAACATCAGTGTCTGACCTCACAAATGCGCTTCTGGAAGAATGGTCAGAAATTCCCATAAACACATTCCCAAACCTTGTGGAAAGGCTTCCCAGAAGAGCTGAAGCTGTTATAGCTGTAAAGCGACATCATATTACACCCTATGGATTAAGAATGGGACGTCACTCAAGTTCATATATGTGTGAAGACAGACGAGCGAATACTTTAGGCAATATAGTGTATATGGATGCAACATATAACACCATATGAAAACGAACCCTAGAGATATTTTCAATGTATATACATATACATGTTTTATTATGGAGTTTTCATATATATTATGAACTTGAGGACATACGTACGTGACAATAATAAATTGCCTCATTGGTAACATATATTACATTTCCGTGTGGGCTATAATGCCTCAATCCAATGATGCTCAGTAGATACTGCCCTTTGGTTTCTCAGAAGCCATCAAGCTTTTATAGACATGACCACCAAATGTAATTATGAAGGACTGAAACATTGGATACGACTTTCAAACATTAGTTTAGACCAAATTAAAGACCAAAAGCTGCCATATCATTTTGGTGGCACTCACTAAGCAGAATAATTCAATTCAACTCATTCATGTCATTAGGCCGGAAAGTCAACCTTCTGCTGTAATCATTTCCTGGTTCGGGTCTTGACTCTCCACCCAGCAGCCAGTGTTTTCAATGAAATGCCGAACCTCGTCTTTACAGAGCCTAATGCAATTACCGCCGTGTACCCACGTCACCCGTGCCCGGAGTCAACAGCCTGCCCTCACCTCCTCTCTCTCTCTCTCTCCCTCTCTCTCTGCTGCTTCTGAGAACCCTTTCCTGACCCCATCCGTAATTGAATTAAAAGCGCATTAGAGAAAACGAATGGGCTGAAATTGAATTAGACGCTGACGAGTGCCACAGGGTTCTAGAGACACATGGTTCGCTGCTAACTCCTGCAGATCCTGGGCTTGGATAGAAAAGATTAGGAAGTCTAACTTCTTCCAGAGACTCTGTGCAATGGTCACGCCACAGTGGGCCATACATAACCACCCCAGCTGTACCCCATTGGGATACTTTGTTGCTGCAGAATTCTGTTTCAGCTCTACTCTGCTACACCTGTTCCAATGGAAGCACCCAGAAGAAAACCTGTCCAGTGAGACTTCGTTTTCACGGTGCTGTCTGCGGAGATGCAGCAAAGCCAACTCTCCCATTGGTAGGCCTCCAAGAGCTGGCCTTTTCCCAACGTGTCAGATTTTTACAGACGTAAAACAGGCACATCAAGTTTTCAAAACAACACGTGTATATCAGTCCTGTCTTTACATTTACTGCATTTAGCTGACGCTCTTATCCAGAGCAACTGATAAGGTTATTCATATTACAGGTAGGCCAATGTAGTGTTAGGACTCTTATTGTTGTAGCATCCCATAGTTACCAGGAATCGAACCCCTGTCTCCCACATGGTGGGGTGGGGGGTAGGGGGATAGGGTTGGGTTTACCTGTTGGTTAGTGGTGTTCTCCACTGAGCCACGCAAGGTCTTTCACACTGAGGCCATGCGTGAAAGATCAGGCTGACCAATCAGAGCTTCAATAAAAATGTCGGATGGTGGCAGAACAGCTCATCATGCTTGTAGCAGATCCTAAAGAAGCTGTATAGAACTGTAGCGTCCAGAATCTTCTCAGTCCTGGCTCCCAGATGGTGGAAGGAACTCCCACTGGCTGTCTGAACAGCAGACTCTCTCGCGATCTTCAACCGCAGACCAAAGACCATCTCTTTGTGAAGCACCTAAGCAAGCACTAATCTATGTATATACTGAAATGCTTTGTTTTGGCACTTACACTGAGCATAACCTTTCTTCTATCAAGGCATGACTAGGCTTGGGGTTGCTACGTAGAGCACTTCTGCTGTATTTAACTCTGTATTCTTCTTTCTAGGTATCAGCACTGGCCCTTGTTTGGCAGCGTCTGAGCTCATGGCGAGTTGTAGACCTTCTTCTGGCTAGGAAACATTCTGTGACGGAACACTAAGCATGGTTGTAAGTTGCTCTGGTGAAAAGTTCATAGTTCACATGGAAATACCTGGAGAATCGCTTAATATAGTAGATTCAGCTCCTGTAAGAGGCTATGAACGTCCTGTGTAACTACCAAGGAGGCTATGGTGGGACAAATAAACCACTTTTGTGAGGGAGAACGTCACTCTAGGTCTTCTGGATGTCCTGGATATGTCGCTGACTGTGAATTCGAGCAGAGGTAAATCCAGGTTGCGGGTAGTTGTTAGGAATGGAAAACAGCAGCAGCAGCAGCAGCAGCGCCACTATAATGTTAATGTATATGTGTATGTCTTTTACCAGCTTCCAATTCCCATGATATTATGATAATATTTCATGAGATTGTATAATGCAAGCTCACCAGGCGAAACAAGAGTCTCCGTTGACTGAACCGTACCTAATAGTGTGTAATACCTCCACCAGCACCAGTAACAGCTGTGATTGGATTTGGCATGGACTGGACAAGTTTCTGGATGTAGGCCACATCAATGTTCAGACACTCTTGTATCATAGAATTGTGCAGTTGGCCCAGATTTGTTGGATGCCTACCGTGGCGTTTTCCTGGTTGTTCCAGGTAGTCCCACAGATTTCCAAGAGGGAATTCTGGGGACCAGTCCAGATGTGGGAATACTCCTGAATGTTCATCATGCCAATCAGCCACATTTGGAGCCCTGTGAACATGGGAATAGTCATCCTGGAATACAGGGATAGGAATGTTGAAGGCAAATCCTGGTTGTCTAGCAACTGAATATAGGTACTGTGGTTCAAATGTACAGTCACCTCAACCAAAGAACCCATTTCCAGGTAATTAAAACACCCCCAGAACATCACAGAGGGGGTTCAGTTTTTGTCTGGGGAGCTTACAGTCATGCTGAGGGTACCTATACATGGGGCATGGTAGCAAATGTATAGATCTTTTACGGCTGGCCGTTGGCAGATTAAATAAGTCTTTGTTGTGTGGGTGGGGGCTGGCAAGTGAAAGGACCTTTGTTCATGTAGCCACCAGTAGTGAGGAAATGTATGTGTCATCTTTGTCTATGTGAATAGATTCGCCTGTGAGCTTATGGAAATTCGACACCATATAATAGATGCCTTGGCAATGAGCTCATATCCTTTGTATCATCATACATGTACCATGATCTCATATCAAATTTCCTGTGCATGTCCAGTAATAGTCTTCTGCAAGGGTTCCCCAGATGCTTAGCGTCAGTCACTGGTGGACCTTTCCTCTGTATGATTTCAGCGCCTTCGTTTCATCAGTTTATTAAGAAACCGCTTCAACTACAATTAAACTGTTGTGCAAGTCCTGTCGTTGGGAGGAACCGAAGTGTGGGTCCACATACAGGCCCTCAGAGTCTAGATCACAAACCAGAAACAATAGCAAACGATCTAAGATGTTCAATGGAATACGCTTGTTAACTATGGTTGACTGGAAGTTTGCAACTTCCCGCCTCGTTCAGCTTGCCAGGGAACCACCGCTCTCCTCAGCCGAGAGATGCACCAGTATGTTTGGAATGGAAAACTGGATCCCCCCAGGAGCTCTTCCAGAATACATGCTACGGACCAAAAGCTGATACGGTATGCAAGCAGATCATTTCCACCTCCCTCGCTCTCGCTTTCTCTTCAGCCCACCCGGTAGTTCTCCACTGCACACTCAGCAGAAAGCTATGCTGCTGAATTACAGGCCAAAGCACCAGAGGCTTACTCTCTAATGAAGAGAGACAGCCTGTGTCAGGGTGTCCCATAAACTCCGGCGCAACACCCTAGAGAGCTCAGCAGGAGCTCACCGAGCCTGGTGCCGATCACTCGTTTTTCTTTCCCTACCATAATAAAGGAAAGTGTGGGGGGGGGGATTAAGAGACAGGGAAGGGTAGAGAGACAGAGGGACAGAAGAGGAGAGAAGGAAGAGACAGGGGCGAAAAACATGGTGCTCTCTAGATCCCTTTATAGAGAGTGCAGGAGGGCAGAAATCTAGGCCAACTTCATTGATCCAGAGGCTGCGGTATTATTAGCCATCACCACAAAGGTGATATGAGAGCTTCTATCTAATATCCTGTATGCTCAGCGGCCAGGGACGGGGAGACGGTCTTAGAGACGCAATTCGTGGCACTGCTTCTTCAGTGATAACCGCTTGCTTTGGTCCATGACCCCCTTCGGCGGTGTCCGCCTGTCTCTTGGGAGAGAAGCGTTGAACGGACGCGAGGCTAGCTGGCTGGCCAAATAAGATAAGGGAGTCATTGTGCATGTCCGTCCATGGTCCAATGCCATCAAATATTCATGGGCGGCTGCCAATTCTGAAGTGAAACAGGCCAATTTGTTCTGGGAGACGGGGCGTCGAGATACGAGGGGGTGATACCCATACCCTGGGGTTCAGCTCGGTACAGGACACGCCTCCTTCCACAGATCTTTTAGCACCGGAGATGGACTGAAGCTGAGAGCCCGTGTCTCATGCTAATTTGGATCTGTCAATGGGGTCAGTCTGCATCAGGTCTGAAAGGCAGGTGCGAGAGAGAAAGGCAAAGGGGTGGGAGGGGAGGG